>JAMKCH010004906.1:0-39137 GCA_023653785.1 Ophioderma brevispina | reverse complement strand
TTCACACGCGTTGTGAAGGCAATAAGAGGTCAAGACGGTATGCTGGCAACGCGTTTTGAAGGTTTGCAACGCGTCGTGAAGGTTCGCAACGCGTTTGTTAGATTATAGATTTTGTGAAATACGGCACAGAAATTTCATGGATTTTGATGGCCAGAACAAACCGCACAACGCGTTGCTGAAATGTCGCAACGCGAATGCCGAAATGTCCGCAACGCGTTGCGACTTTCTCACAACGCGTTGCGGCAATCCGTTATGACCCTTATGGCTTGGTAACCTTAGCAACGCGTTATGAAGCTTGCAACGCTTTTTGAAGCTCGCAGCGTGTGAAGGTTATGCAACGGCGTTGCAAAGTAGCTAGCAACGCGTTGTGGTATCTATTTTTTGAAATAACGTGCACAGATCTCATGAGTAATTTGATTGCCTGACACCGCAACGCGTTTCTGAAATGTCGCAAGCGCGTTTGCCGAAATGTCGCAACGCGTTGCTACTATTCTCGCAACGCGTTCAGAGCAAAACGTTATGGCCTTTATGCTGCCATAGGCGGGCCGACGCAGCTCGAATTTTAAAAAGGTCGAGCTCGCGGCGCCACAAAAATGGTAAGGTATTCTAAAGTACTCCCCAAGTACAGGTATGGCTAAACATACCCTGCAAAATGATAGGACCACAAGTCAACCTAATAAGGACAAAATCCGAAATTTTAATCGCCAGTGTGCCGTACGGACACTACTACAACACGTAATAGAATGGAGATTCGTATCTTTGAACAGTGCGTTGTCCTTGTTCCTTCTCTGTTCAGTATGAAAAAACGTAACTCACTGATAATCCGACAGACTTATCCTTATCACTTTAACTATTTCCTGCAAATTTCAAATATCATATTTTCACTCTTTCGGATAAATCACGATAAGTGTCTTTGAGCAAAAGTGACGTTTAACCTGTCAAGAAAACAATATCTTCTGAAATATTATCGTTTCATTACTTGTCCACAGGAGGGCTTCGCATGTCCATAACCCTTTGACAAAAAAAACGTGTTTTACAAAGGAAGCAGAACAATTTCCAAACACTTTGTTACCATGCATCCTGTAATAAGTGAGAAGTCAGCCATGCGATCTCAAAATACCCTTCAACAGAGACCAACCATCACTATGAAACCAGCACACCCTGAAGGACACTTATAATATGAACATAATTCTCTATACTGAATCTGCCAGAACAACAATCCAAAAGCATTAACTTCAGATGAGAATGGCTGGTTTGGGAGTACATATTGGATTGACGTCCATGGTATACTGGGTGAATCATATGCGCCTATAGTACCTAGTACTCTTCTCGCAATGGTCAGGCCGATACAAACATTCACCATCTTTTCCAGGTTATGGCGAATTTCTAGCCTCGAATGTGTCCTTAAAACCTGGAATAAACTCTTGGGACATACTTTTCTTCGTACCCACTTAGGGGTGTGGGATCTGAAAGGCAATATATCTGTTATAGGAGATTCGAGTATTTTAACAGAGAGGTGAGTATGGAGCAAGGGAAGCCGATAGTGACGCTGGTTATAATTGCTCTCTGGGACTGTTTCTCCGCAATGGTCTGTCACAAAGTAAGTAAAATTGGATACAACTTAACAAATATGTGGTTGTTGTTTTTGTTTTTTTTTAATAATAAGCTCAACCCCATACCAGCCTTAAATTTCACAGCTTTTGATTACCTTTCCTTTTCGGTAGTGAACGCCTAGTTTTAGACCTCTTTGAATTTCCAAGCAATGTTTGCGAATGCTATTAGCTTTAAAATTGTAATTGCAATGCCTAGTATAATGGTCAAAAAACAAGCATTTAAGGGTGCGATTAGCATTTCCACGCCCAATGATGATAAGTTACAATGCAGATGGTCAGTGGTCAAGTAATACAAGAGTAAAGGAAATTATAACTAAAGTCTGAATTACGGTTCACTAGGGTAGTTTGCTAAGCATAACTCCCATTATGTATTTAACAGTGGTCATTAATGGAGTGGGAGTTAGGCAAAACAACATGGGGAATACTTACACTGTTACAGCATGAGCAGGCCATTTCCAAAGAGCCAACTTTGCAGACTTGCAATGAACATTAAATAAAATCAATTAAGAATCCATTGATATACGTTCCTTAGATAATAACTTACCTTTTGAAATAGTTAAGTCCTCAAAAATCTGTCTAAAAACAGTATAAAGCCATTTTCCCGGAGACACCACCTTTTGAATATTTAATCCAATCCCTCAAAAATCTTTCTAAAACAGTAGCAATTCATTTTCCGGAGAACAAACCTTTCTCATGCAGAAGTTATTGCAGTCGCAATTTTCTTCAAAATTTTTAATTTCTAATTCTTTTAAGTTTTTTCACATATATCATCGCATTATATAGGATCTCAAGTTTTGTGTTTGATAGTGAAAAACATGGATAATATCGTACATTTAGAGGGATTTTGAAATCGACAAAAGTTTGAGGTAGGTAACAGGGAAAGGTATCATGTGCGTAAACTCCAAATCTGTTAATGACAACATTGTTAAAGACATTAATGTGGAGTAGCTTAGCAGAAACTAGTTCACTAGGCGAATTGTCTACACATGCCCCACAGTGATAACAAATATGAACCGAATGGAAAAATGCCATGTATGTGGTCAAATTCTAATAATGCACCTATTAGACCAGAATAGGTTGACTCAGAGATTTCGAAATATGTATTGTTTTGGTATAATTAAAATACTCCGATATAGACCTATAAGATAGTCACCGAAAAACACTCAATTCCAAAGTTAGAAAATAGAATTTTCGTTTCATAGGATATGTGTTTAACTAACAAAATCACGATCCGGAATTTATAAAAAGTTGTGATTCTTCAGAAGAGATCCATGTGAAACTTAGCTATTTCACACAGTGATTGTTATTTATGATTTTTTTATGCAAAACACGATTGTGAACAACACGAGGGCGCCGTTTTCTCAGGAAATCTGAGTCGCCTTTAAAAGCCACAAGTGCCGTTTTTGTTTTTCAAATTGGAAAATGCCTCATTGTTTCTGGCTCGTCTGACAAGCCGGAAATTTTAGTCCGGAATCTGTGCCATCTATACCAAGTTTTCTTTTTCATTTTTTTACCAAAAAAAAGGTGTAAAAGAGCCCCTCCATCAGACAGCTGGATTGGTTTATAGACAATCCCTGGTGAATACGTGTCCAACTCGGAGGAAATCCAAGAAAGTGTTCAAAATGAAGATATCTTATTAGGATTGGATTTTATTTTTTTCACTAGATTGGAATTTTAAGTCTTTTCTAAGTTTTGTCATAATATAAGTCTTGGAATTTAGAGAGGGCGACCCCATTAGGATTTTGGCCTTTTGATTATGTTTCGACACAAGCAGAACAAAACTATGATTATGTCGATAATTGATGAACCATAACCTTTTGATTTGATATTTGACAGGTAACTGCTCAGGGGCCGGCGAAGCAGAAAAGTGCCGAATTTTGTGCAAATCCAATTGAGGGACGAGTATCTCCGATCTAATTAAATAGCCATTAGGTTCCAACACAATTGACAATATTATGGCTTTTTAATAGCCAGAACAAGAGTTCTTTACTTTGTTGAAATGCTTGGTTTCGATCAAAGGCACTATCATTGATCCACCTAAAAGAGTCAAAATATTGAAAGTTGTAGGAATAGCTTCAAAGTCAAGGATCTTAAAATTACACTTACAGTTTAATGGAAAAAAGCATTAGGCATCTGCCTTTTATAACCATATCTTTCCAATACCTATCGAGCTCTGATTTGAAGGAATCACATTTTATGACGTGTTAATATGTAGGAAGGGTGTTTCCCGTCTTGATCACTCGCTGGAATAGGGCAATCCTGTCTACATCTAGTATTACAAAGGGCTGGGGTTTTGTAAAAATTTCATATTGTTGCCGTGTGTTCGTTGTTGGCGAGATGGAAGAATTTCCAATGTCAGTTTTCTCAATGCCATTTAGAATTTTGAAGGTCTCATACGTCCCCTAATAGTCTTCTCTGCTCAAACTATACAATACAAGTTCTGTAGTCGTTCTGGTTAGTTGAGATTCTGCCTTCTGGACCTACTTGTTGCCGTCTGTTTTTTCCAAATTGTTTATATTTTCTTAATGCCGGGTTCCATACTTGGATGAGTATTCCCAGGGGTGGTCGCACATAAGTTTTGTAAAGGTGGGTGAAACTATCTCTGTCAATGTCTGAAAGAGCCCCTTTTGATAACCCTCAAACTGTTCATCGCTTTCTGGTCAGCCTTGGCACCCTGAATACTTACTTACAATCATTTGTACCCAAAACACCCAGATCATTTTCTGCTCACTTACATCCAGTTTTATTCCATTCATGTAATGTCTACTTGGGGATTTGTTTTGTTGCCAAGGTGTCATCGGTTTTACTTTCCAGTATTGAAATCCGGGAGGCCAATTTTGCGACACTGTATAAGCATCAAGATCATTCGGAAAATCTTGCAGCAGCTTCGCAGACTCCACTTCCAAAATATCTTAAGTGTCTCAGCGACATTTGATGTGGTTGCGACCCTAATTTGGCAAGTCATTGATGTAGAGGACGAACAGCAGTGGACCTAACACTGAGCCCTGTGAATCCGCTCAGTACATTGACCCGTCGATAAGATGCATTTTTTGACCGACACAAACTGGGTTCTTTCATTATAAAATCTTGGATCCACCTCAACACTTTCTTAATGCGAACGAAGTCACTGCTTTAGCATAATGAAATCATTCCACTCTATAGCCCTGGTCTAGAACTTCGTTGACGTCCTCAGGTTTTCAATAATATTTTCACAACATGATTTGTCCTTGTAAGCCATGATGCATTTGTGACCAGGCCCTCTTTATCCTACACTGCTCTAACAATCTCTTCTTCACAAGCGTTTTCATAATTTTGCAGGGGATACATGTCGGACTAACTGGCCTGTAGTTGCAAGTGTTGGATTTGAGCCCTTTTTGGAAATTCGGGTCACAGGAGCAGTCTTCAGTCTTAGGTAACTTCCTGCATCCATCGACTCCTAACATGAGTCAAAGAGTGCAACCTCCTGGCTACAGACTGAATACTCTTGGATGAATGTTGTCAGGACCTGAACACTTGTCAGTTTAAGCTTTCTAACTCCTCCGTTACATCTTGCGGTGGACACTCTATATCATCTAGTTGGCATTTACCACCTGCTCTATTTCGGCACATCTCCCTCCGGCTCCTTTGTGAAAACAGATTGGAAGAATTGACTTAGTAGCTCTGCTGCTTCTTCATCTGTCCAGGTAGGCTTCCATCTTCCTTCTTTAACTGCTGGAAACCTACTTTTACTTTCGCTTCGTTTAACATAGCTGTTTGAAAGCTTTTGCTTCTCTTGAAATCCGTCATTAGCTCTGTTCGTATCTAGCTTTGTGTAGAATTCCATTTCGATTTTAACTCAAATCAAAAGAAAGTCAACGCAAACGATCTTTCAAACTGTCCCATAACCGAATTATAATAAAATAGTCAGGAATTGTGGGTGGCAGGGTGAAATGAGTACAGCTTTTTCTATCGTCGATTTTAGTTAATGGAGGACCTAAGCAAAATTTCTGGAAGGTTGTGCAAATGTCGTGGCAGTGCAGTTTCAGAAATCCATATGGCCGCTACCACTCTCAAATTCATTCAATGGCTAATTTATGATATCCTGTTTTAAAACACGAGGAATCAACTGGAGCAGGTTTTTTGATGTGATTTGATCACAACATTCCCATCAAATCCAATATGCCCCGATATCATGACCATAACCATCAAGTATTTTGATAGAGGCATAATTCTAGGTTTCTATCCCCAGTATGAAAACTCATATCTGACATTCTAGTGTGTTTAACATGCTTACCACTCAAATGGCAGCCAATATGACTTCCTTTCAAGATCTTTAAAACTACAAAGTGTTCCTATATTCCTAATATATTGGCCGCCATTTTGAATTTTAAGCATGTTGTCAAAAGAAAAAACCAAATACGAGTTTGTGATATTGGAAAGACATAGAGCCTACTTTAATTTAGATTTTAATATAATTTGGATGCTAACTAAATACAATACAGATGTATCGTAAATTGATATGTTTTAAAGAGCTAAAAAGGCAACCAATTGGCTCCCTCTTAAATTTTTGCATTTAACGAAACAAAATCCATATAAGGAGTCAAATTGTTCAAAACTTATCCCATACCTTAATTTCACCTTTATAATAATAATTAGTTGATGTACTACTATAATTAGATATAATATAGGTTTAAGTATCTTTTAAAGCCGGCTATATTAGCTGCCATCTTGATATAAAAAATGTGTGATTACAGAGAAAGGCAAAAAAGGTTTCTAGGACCAAATACATGTATCTCATAATGTAAAGCATAAAACACCTTAGACACAGATACCAGCCTCTACGAATAGTGTCCCAAGGGATCCTTTTGGCGGCCATCTGATAAGAGGATTAATCGTACAAAGTTTCGTTACAATTCAGTGAAAAGGTTCCCAAATGATCCATCATCTTTAGAATCAGGAAATATATAGTTTGGCATATCTGCGATGTTCAGTTACAGAATATGGTGAAAAGCGATAAGGTCCATTTCACTTTTGGTCGTTCGTTCTGCAAGTCCAAATCAACAGTGGAAGATCCGTCTTTAACCATCTGATAGTTTGTGTTATCACCCATGTTGTCAGGCCGGGAATTCTCTTGGGACTTGTAACCTCACAGTCATCTATGAATGATGTGGCTAATGGTTAATGGTTTGTGGCTCTTTACAATCGCAGTTTGGTGATGGTTTTACTCCGAGCTTGTGAAGAAGTTCTTGTACATGTACAATGTACGACCAACGCCATTCTGAGTCTGTTGAGGTTGACCCATGCTTCCTATCAAGGTCCAGCCTTTTGGCTTGCTCGATGGGCTTGTCCACAACTGCTTTGGTTCAAAGTAATAGGATGACTTTTGTCGTTGGACAAGGCAATTTCAAATGCTCTATCTTTGACAAAATAGGTGGCAAATGATGTGGTATGAACATGAGCATCTGGAAATGTACAATTCCAAAATTTATGATCTTACATTTTGGTTTATTTTATAGGAAAGAGACGATTGTTCCCTAAACTAACAAGGAAATTCACTAAACGGTCACTTATTGATGAGCGCCCCCCAAATTTTCTAAAAAAAAGAAAGATTCGCAAAGTTGAATTGCTCATAAACTATACCTGGAATATAAGCTCAACTTGTCTATGTATCTTAAAATGAGTTTTGTACTTCGAATAAGTGGTTCTTCAAACGTCCCTCCAATATGATGTACATGTACCATGGTAGCCATGAATATCACCATACTATTTGACGCTCATCCACTAGTTGTGGCTGATGGTTCAGGGGGGGTCAAGTTAGAGGTCTTTCCAGCTCCGCCTTAAATTACAATCGGGGCTACGATTCTAATTACACACTCGCTTTCTTTTATCTACGCATTTTTGATCATTACCATTCGCAGGTAGGCCTATGTTGACTAGACAATTACCAAACACAACTGCAAAATCTCATTTTTTTTCAATTAGGGCGCTCTTACAAAAAATTTTGTCTATTGCGTTCTATCATTGATCCTCCTTGTCAATTTTTTGTAAGTAAATAAAGTACTTTTTGTATGGTTTCTTTCTCCTTCGCATGAACGCATGGCACCAAACTTCTTATTAAAAGGAGTATCAGTTCAGGTCGTTTGATCGTATGTATATAGGAAAAACAAAAGCAATTGTGTACTAAATTGGCCGTAGTTCCGATGGGTTATTCGAGTTTTTGGTCGACCACATTTGGAGACGTTTTTTTTTCATAACATCAAGAGGCAACATTCACTGGCCCTGCATTTCACTGCTGTTCGAGTGTGGAAGGGTGAAATAAGAACTACTTAGAACTTTCTTGTGCTACCAAAATCTCAATTTTGTTGGAGTAAAGCTGGAAGGATGGGGTGGTCCGATCGAGCGACCATGCACCTTTCCAAATTTTTCACTGGTTAGTCCAGGAGGAAGTGTGGGCACAGGGTGGAAAAGGAGTCAGATTTTTTCTATCGATCGATTTTTTGTCAATGAAGGACCTAAGCTCCAATTTCATGGAGGGTGTTCAAAATTTCGTTCAGTGCCATTTTCTACAAATCCAATATGGCCGCTTATCACTCTCAAATCCATTCAAATGGCCCATAATTTTATGCAATAACTCCATGTTTTAAACCACGAGGAATCTTTTGGCCGGTTATTGACGTGATTTGATCAACAACATTACCATCAAATCCAATTGGCCACCCTAAGACCCAATATCCCTGCAATTCCATTCATTACCATAAACATCAGTATTTGTAATAGAAGTCATATTCTTCGCTCTATAACACCCAGTAGGAACTCATAATCTTGGCCCTTTCAATGTGTTAACAAGCTTACCGATCAGGATGGTAGTCAATACGACTGCCTTTTTAAAAAGTCTTTTAAAACCTACAAATGGGCATGATCATAATATATTGGCCGTCATTTTGAATTTTTAGCGATGTTGTCAAAACAAATATACCAGATACGAGTTATTAATGCTCAAAGACATACATCTCATCCTTTATTTAACTTTAATACTCATGTTGGTGTTTTTAACTAATACAATAAGATGTATCGTACTTTATAGGTTTTTTAAAGAGGTAAAGAGGCAACCCACATTGGCCCACCTCTTAACAGTTTTGCATGTACCAAGAAAACAGAATTCCAGATTAATAAAGAATCTCAAATGGTCCATACTTATCCCCATACTTTATTTACCCTTTATAATACATAATTAGTTTGATGTAAACTACATATAATACACATATAATGAAGGTTTTACTATTTTTTTAAAGGTAATGGCGGCTGATTGGCTGCCATCTTGAATTTTTAAAAATGTCCATAACAGAGAAATGCCAGCTAAGGGTTTCAGTGATCAAATACATAGATATATCAATAAGTGTAAAGCATAAAGCAACACGAATTGGCATCTATACCTGGAATCAAGCCTCTAAACTGCAAAATTTGCATACACTGAACGTGTCCTGATCGTTTGAAATGCATTCTAGAGGTGTTAAAGTAACACTTTGCAGAGTGTAATCACTTGTATAACATATTTTGAACACCTGCAAACATGTTTTAGGTGTTCGAGATTCAAGTATCCTAAATCTGTAGAATTGAGGAGTTAGATCATTTTAATGATTCCGAGAGCATATTTGACTTTTTGAGCATCTCATGCTTTGGATTTTTGTGCAATGTATGAAATAAAATTACATTACCACACACTTTCTCGTGCTTAAACACCGGAGTACCGAGAGATATTTGTCTCTATCGAAGTACTTATGGGATTTTTAGTGATTTTGGACAATGGTAGCAGCCTATTTATTGGATTTTTAAAAATGGCACTGTACAAATTTTGCACCCCCTCCAAAAATAATTGGGGCCTTATGTCCTAATGCAACTAAAATATATCAAAGAACAAGTCTGTACTCCATTTCCATCCTTCAGGCTGTGTGCGCTATACTTCCACCTGACTAAGTAGTAGAAAAAGAAAGAACTACGATGTCAAAATTTCATTTTGATTGGAGTAAAGTTGTGAGGGGGCACTTTGTCGATCGGGTCCACCTACCTTTAATTTCCTCTTTGACTGCTTCCCACATTTAATTTTTTGCAACATTTTTGTTCTTTAGGATTGGAATTTTGAAAATCAAAATTTAGAAGCATGACAAAGACTATCCATCCTAGGTGTTCATTTTTCCTTGTAAAGTTTTGTAAGGGGATCAGGGGGGCCAAGGGTTCTGAACGGGTGATATCGCCGTGTAATATCTAATATGGACCTGTTTGTTCCTATTTAATACCACTTCATAAATTCATTTTTTCTTTCCATAGGTACAACCGGTCCAACATCGTATTCATTGGGGAACTAACAGCCGTCGTAGACGTTTTCACATTCGTATGGTCTTAGGACAGATGGTGACCCATGGCGGGTTCCTTATTGATAGCGGCTCTCTCCGGACTCATGGGATACATGGAAGCGGGACAATAAGACATATCCGCTATGACACGGGCGTAGAGGGAACAGCAAGTATAGAACAGTCTTGCCCCCACCTCCACCGACAACTACCGAAGCAATACCAACGACAGAAGGTAGGCATATACTGCATCTATTTTTCGGAATTGAGTTTAGGTTTCTTTGATTTTCTTTGGTTTATTGTTTTCTCTCTTCAATGCCCTTCCCTCGTGGGGGGGGGGGGTATGGTCGTACCCCGCTTGTTCCATTGGCTCAGTGACCCTAACAGCCACAGTGACTATGAACTCTTATGAGTGGGCGGAAAAAACTCAAAGGTCATTTAGGAGGTGGATTTCCAAAAAAATGGTCAGATTTACAAATTGCTTGTTTGTAATCCCAAGTTCATCAATGTCCATGACATTAGGTACAATAGCCTTTAGGTGGAGTCCCCCATGTGTTACCCGGCATTTGACCTTGGTGACCTCATGTGACATTGGTGACCTCGTTGATCTTTGCAGTCCCCCAATGGTAAGAATTATAGTAAAATGCTCGGACAATGGTCCTTGGTGTCCCACATGCTGGTGATCTCATGTGACCTGTTGTCGCCATTCACAAACTTGCCAAAACATTTTGACAGAAGTTGGGTGTCTTCTCTCAGTTTGTTCCTAATAATATTATAATTGCATTTTTTCACAATTTCAAACAAAAAATGTAGACTATTTTTCAATGTTTGTGGCTTTAAAATGTGAACAATGTTGTATTATGACACTACAACTGAATACCTTCCAAGGTCTCACTGACCCCCAATTGTTATGAACTTCCCTGAAAGATGCCTTGTTGGGCATTCAAAATCTCTCACCAAAAGACTATAGATTTTAAAATCATGTTACAATTAAATTGAGGCCCCCGGTCTATACTCAAATAAAAACCTAGGAAGGACAAAGTAATCAATAAACTCCCACACAAGTCTCACAAGGAATGCCTGTATGTCGACTTATACGAACATTTTGTGTATCAGTTGTAAGAGATTGTTTGTTCGTACATCAGCGTGTGCCTAAATCGCGCGCCTTTCATGGATTAGACTGCGCCTAAGCGCGTTGGTAGAAGCGCGATTTTAATGCTACGCAGCGAATCGATTACCTTTACTTGTATACTTCTGGTTTACAGAGTATAGTTAAAATATTTTTTTCAATCAAACATACAAAAATGATGGATGCGGAGGCCACAAAAATTGTACTCTGTAAAAGGCAATGGATAACACTTTTTCAAAACACTTCAACGTGTTTTTGGCCCCCAAACAAAAATATGTTGTGTGGCTTAGGTTATACCGCAGATGGGCGAGGATGGGAAGCAAAAGCATTAAAGCAATATTAGGCACAATTTTGAAGAGCGCCCCATTTCCAAAAGTTGATATTTTTGCCCGAGTTATGTTGTTAATTGTCTACGAAACTATACCTGCAAACGAGACTGCTAAAAAATGGTGTATTTTATCATAAAATAAGCGATTTGTAATTAAAATTGGATCCCAGATTGGACGGTGGAGCTGGAAATGCTACGTTTTTGTCCGCCATGATGAAATAGTGCAACCTCAAGAAAATAACCTCTAACTTGATTGACCTGCAACCAATAGTTAAAAAAACGAATGGAGGAGCGTAGATATGTACATGGGCTATTTCCCGGCTATTACACATCAGGCAGGCTTGTTTCCAGCAGCCGTGTTGAAGTATTATCGGGATGATCCCGATAATAATTATTCCATACAAAAATTCCTTACGTTTGTGACACAGACATTTTCGAGCTTAACCATCACAGGTATAGATTACTAGCCCATTACCAAGCAAACCGTTTGTAAGAATCTCAAAATTTTTGAAAAAAGGAGGGCGCTCTCAAAAAAGTGTGCTTAATTGCTTTAATCCCCTATAGAATAAACCAATACTCAATGTCGGACTTCTCACGTGGCACGGTGATAGAACATTATGAGGTCATATGCTGTATTACTCATTTACTCAGTTATGAATATTAATGAGATCATTTGCACGTTTTGAAAAACAATCCCCTACAGAGTATAGCAGGCTAAACGATTATGCAATGACTTACTAAACGTGGAATGGTGATAGAACATGATTAGGTCATTGCTCTATACTTTTTGAACAAGTTGTGGATATAATGGGCTTTCATTTGCTATTGAAGAAAAAGCATTAATGCACTCTATAGACTAAACTGATTAGGCCTACCCAACAAACTTTCAACACTGGAACGGTGATTGGAATATGAATGAGGTCATGTGCTGTAACTTTTTGACAGGTTCTGAATTTTGAAGAAAGAAAAATTCATAATCCAATTACAGACTAATAATAAATAATACCTAATAATAATAATAATGGCCATTTTTAATGCACACGTATCCACTCGTACGGGCCGCAGTCTGATTTGCCAATTATATTATGCGCCATAAAGAAATCATCACAATAATATTACTTCATCAAACCAATTAGTCAAGAACTCTAACATGGCACATTTCTACCGACAACAAGACAAGGATTGTGTCTGCTGATACTTTTGGAAAGGTTATGAGTATAATGAGCTCATTTGCATATATCAATAAAATGAGATTAAACCACTTTTGGGAGGGCCTATTAACACATTACTTCTTAAATTTGTACACACAAAGGTATAAGGAGTCACACCCATTAAAACAGGTAAAAGTTAGCTTTAATTACGGACTTACTGGTAGGAATAGCAACATATTTTTTTGCGAGAATTCACAAGCTATTGTATCTTTACATTGTATATTTCAACAGCTCCCTACATCATATTTACGGGTGAACTTAAGGCCTACGAAGACTTTCTCACAGTCCATTGGTTATGGCCAGACGGTGTGCAAGTTGATGGTTTCCTGATTAAATACAGACCATCTGGCTCAGATGTATGGGAGAGTACCGTAGCAGGACCAAATGACAGGATGGCTGTCATCACAAGTCTAGAAGTGGGCACACAGTATGAGTTGCAGATCATCGCTTTGTCATATACAGCAACAACTACAACAGCAACAACTACAACAGCAACAACAAGAACAACCAATAATAACAACTGTTCTGCCTTCAACTACTGAAATCATACCTGAAACAAAAGGTAAGTATCACAAACTAGATCACATTAAAATAATTCATATGTTCATGGAATAGTTTCATCAGTAGGATTGTTTCTATACTTTATTGGTAAATTTTATGTTAGGCAAATCCAGTAAGTACTCACAATGTTAAGTTTTCGTCATCGTGAGATGATAACTTGATCACAATTAATCGGGTTCACTGCTTTTCAAATGGCAAATAAACAAAAACCAAACAACACAGGAAGAAGACACAGGTAGAAAAGACGAAAGGAATGGTTGTCATCCCGTATATAGAGGGGTTGTCAGAAAAGCTTCAACGCATCTTCTGGAAAAATATCTACCTGCATGAGACCATACAACACAATCAAGAACTTATTGGTCCATCCGAAACACAAAAGGAAGCCAACCAGATGTGCGAGGTAGTGTATGACATCAGCTGCAAAGGATGTGAAAAATCGTACATTGGGGAGACAGGAAGATCGTTTGGCACCAGATTAAAAGAACACCAGAAAGATGCAGAGAAGATATGTAGCAAGAAGTACACCAGAGCCCAGAAAAAAGGAGTCGCTATGAGAGCTCAACAAATCAGCCATCACAGACCACATTGCGCAGAAGAATCATGTCATAGACTGGGAAGGGGCAAAGATACTTGACAGAGATTCAAATCAATTCACAAGGAAGATCCGAAAAGCAATCTGGATACGTAGAAGGGGGAGAAAAACCATGAACTGTGATGTTGGCAGTATTATCCTAGATCATATTTATGATTTACTGCTTAGAACATTGCACCCAAGGAATGAGAGTACTGCCAAACTCCATGGGAAAAGCAATGAACCCGATCAGTTGTGATCAAGTCATCATCCCACGATGACGAAAGCTAAACATTGTGATTTGCCTAACAACATAAAATTTACCAATAATTCATATGTTAACCCACAGTGGTGGAAGACCGGTATTTTTTTTTTTTTTTTTTTTCTACTACAGGTGAGATTATTAGATAATGACCAAAGCTATACAGGATGATTAAAGAGTTTAAAGTAATAACAGCACATTTTGAAGAGCGCCCCCAATTTTCAAATTTGTGAGAATTTTGTACAGTTGTGTTAGCAATTGTCCCCGGCAATTGTCAAGTACACTATACCTGTGAACCGTAAAGTTCAAAAGCGTGCATGCGTCATAAAAGAAGGGATTTGTAATTAGATTTGGAAATCACCAGGGGGATCCCGATTCTAATTGAACAGCAGCCTTTGAAACATGCTATTTCTGTCTGTGTATTATTTCCTCAAGTACAGGACAAAAAATTATGAAAGTCGTGCTTGTCGGATCATTTTGGGAGACCGATACGGTTCATATGATGAGGCTTTGCAAAAGTTAAATTTACTTTTTTTTTTTTTTTTTTTTTTTCCCCCCCCCCAGTTTCCCAAAAAAAAATAACAAATAAAAAATATAGCTTTCCAAATATCATAACAATGAGCTCGACAAATAAGTCAAAACCAATGAGTTCTTAATTTAAAGAGTTATCCCCTGAGCCCCAAATGACCCTCCCCATCTTGCAAAGCCAAGAAATCCATACTTCTTATAATGAACATGTCCTTCATAGTTTGAAAATTTTCCTTCGCAGATGTTGTCCTCCTCCAGCTGACCGGTGAATTCCAGCATTCTTTCACGGTAGATTGGACATTTTCACCAGAAGATGAAGTTAACATCCACAGATTTAAGATTCGTTGGTGTGAGAGCCCCTCATGCTCTGAGCTGCAACGCCGGAGGAGATTTGTACGGCAGGCAGAGAGTGTAGACTGGGTTGAGAGATACAGACTCTGTGATAGGACGTTCCTTTACATCCTGTCAGTACAAGCAAAGATCCGGTGTATGCATTCCAACTCATTGGCACTGAGAAAACGCCTTAGCAGACAGACCTGAGATGTACCTAGTTGCGGTTAGAATCAGGTAATAGCATTAAAAACCAATAATTATACACATATAATTTATCAAAATTTAGATCTTCCAGGTGAAAATTTCCTGAAGGAGGCCGATTTGTTAATTGTAATTAATTTAACTAACTAAATATCAATATCATGTTTTTATAACAAGTTTTACCATGATAAACAATATGATGCAATTGTTTTGAGGCATTGGTAAACTTCCAATACCTTAGCTTTATCAAATTTAGAAAATGGAAATATGTCCTAGAAATGGGTTATGATGCAGAGGCAAGGAAAGCTCTTGGCCACAAGTGGATATGTTTTATTTGAAACGCAGGGGGTTTAAGCGTAAATTGTGTAATTTTGTTTTACCTATATAAGGTATAGATGTAATTTTTTGCCCCCCTCATCTGAATTTTCGCACCTACTCTGATTTTAACCCGGTTCCGTCCCTGCTCTATTTGGGGTGCGTCGTGAATATTGGAACAAACAGCTTCCTTAAACATAAAAGGTATTTTCTCCATATGGACACATGTCACAACCATAGCATTTAAACATAGGCCCATTGTTAAATACCCGTGTAGTTTTTTTAAAAAGTTAAGTTTCTTTGATTTTTCATATTTAGAGTGAAATTTAGAACACTGCCTTATGCTATTCTGGCTACAAAAGGCAAATATAATATTATTTCCCACTTTCATCTTTCAGAAACCGGATCTCCTCTGTTTGAAATCAATGGCATTCTTGGAGAGATTTTGTCACCATGATATGGCGGTATGATCCAGAGCCAAAAAGGTCCCCTTCCCACTATCTATTCTCCCAAACCACACTGGATTATGCTTGGCTTTGAGGAAGACAGGCCAGTGGGAAGCCGTCAAATCAGAGACTCAATGTGACTGTGAGGTCTATATTATTGACAGTGGAAACAGAGATAAAGGATCTTATATCTTGCAATGATTGGTTTCCTGGGCTGAGGGTCGGTACCTCAGCCCTCCGCCAAAGACAACTCAGATGACAAACTCCAATGACAACAACACAGATGACTGACACACAAAAACAAACTCCAAGACAACACATGAAACAACACCAATTACAAAACACCAAAAACAACACCAATATTGACAACACCCAAAATGACACAAATGACAATGCACAAAACAACACAACCTGATACAATACAAAAGGCTACACAAAAAGCTGCATTCATCGCTTCCTCCACAAACAGCTGTCCCAATTGAGGCAAAACAGATCTACCTCACACACATGATTGGAATATTCCCCACTTAATCACACACCACCAACAGCAAAACAACATGAAAGCCTCACTGATGCCACAAGGATCTGGGTCTACTACTACAGGTGAGATTATTAGATAATGACCAAGTAATAAGGATGATGAAAGAGTTTAAAGTAATAACCAGCCACCCTTTTAAGAGCGCCCCCAATTTTCAAATTGTGAGAATTTGTAGTGGTGGTAGCAATTGTCCCCGGCAATTGCAGTACTATATACCTGTGATTGGTAATGCTCGAAAGTGTGCATGCGTCATTAAAGAAGGGATTTGTAATTCGATTTGGAGATCACCAGGGGGGAAGCACGAGTTAATTGAACAGCAGCCTTTGAAACATGCTATTTCTGTCTTGTGTATGAAATATCACAATTGCACGAAACATGATGCTAACTTGACCTGTGGAACCAATGGAACAGTTATGCAAGCGTAAATGAGAGTATTGAACCTCATCAGCAACCTTCCCCGTATTCAATTTTGGTTTTGAAATCAGACACAAAGGCTTAACCTCTCTAATGGTGCAGAATATGGAATGTGGTGATATTTCCCGGTTATTATATTGGAATGTCTTACAAGTACCTTTCTTTCCTAAGATGAGATAAAGAAAAAAAGTTATGGTTTATTGGATAAACCATTAGTATGCAGAAAAGAAAGCTGTTAGCAAAGTAGTGAAAGGGCCTTGCAATGTGCATCCTCTATTATCGCTTCCAGTATCAATAACTCAGGTTTGTTTCCCATGATACTTGGTGGTAAGAATATGCTAGCTAGTGCCAGGCTCTTGTATCAAGTAGAAAACAAGATGCATATGAAAACAAGCGCCTTTAAGACGACATCAATGATGTTGCTCAGATAATGGAAATCACAGAATTTGCGGTCACCTGTACCATACTTCATGACAAACAGATTGGCAATTCACCAACTTATCACTGCACTAGTCACGTCCATTGCATCAGATCTTTTTGGTAGTCAGGGTCATCTACAAATATGGCATTGGCTTTTGTTTTGACTACTTGTGTCACACTGTAAACAAGCTGGCAACCTTGAAACCCAATTCTTTTGCATAGAATATGAAATAATAAAAAACACTTTCATGGTACCTTAATTCCCAAACCTCATTGTTATGAGTAGCAGTAGATAGGTTACCCCATGTCTCATATGCCTTCCTTAACCTTCTTAAACCCCATTCACATGAGCATCAGTTGTTAATTGGTCACCTCAATGTCATAAGCCTTACTTCCCTCACCCTCACCCAACCAAGGGGTTTTCTACTACATTCATGACCAAGGAGGGGGTTACCACCCCTGAGTTTTTTGTAATTAAGTGACAAACATCTTGTTTTATATCAGTGTGTAGCTACATATGTCCTTTCTCCAAATCAAGTACAAACATGTCAAATTTTAACAATATGGCATCATAGTGATGTCATAACTGATAGCTTATTTTTACGCAAATATGGAAGCAAATCTCCAAAATCAAGGGTTTTTCTACCTTTTTTGCCATTCTTGCAAGCAAAATTGGTATTTATTTGGCAATGATACATGTAGGTCCCAAAGTAAGCATACACATGTTATTACTCTAAAAAATAAGAAAAAAAATACAAATATTGTCATTGTTTGCTTACAGTAGCATCAAAGTACCATTTTCTAGCAGAGAGGTTGGATGAGGGTTAATATAAAGAGACATGAGGACATTCCCAGAGAGCGCCCCCAATTTTTGTTGAACCTGGGGTTTTTGCATTTTTGAAATGCTTCTCAATGTGTTAGATCACACCTGGAGTGAATAAGCCGAATATGTAATAAGATGATGATTTAGAATTTTCTGTTGTGCACAACAGAAAATCAAAGCATGGTTTTCTCTCGGGACGATTAAAATAGCAGGCAAGTTCAAAACAGGGTTTGGGTTTGCGTTTGTACTTGTTTGTCCAATAAACCTTTAAATTGTTCTCAGTATGTGGTCTACAGCCAATCCAGTGCAATTTGAGAGAAATTTGTATCCTCAAAAAATCTCCTGTCACTTTAATGCTTTCCCCAACCAAATTTTTACGAGAATCGGTTATTGAAAATCACCCCAAGTCTAATCTTACTTCATCTGTATCTTCCCAAACCCTGGAACATGTAGAAAGAGGATGTGGTGTTTGTTTTGATGTGGTTGTTGGTAATTGGCAGAAACTGAAGTTGTTTTAGCTTGATCTAAAATTGATCATTATTGCTTAATGGATGGGTGACAAACTAATTAATCGGTGTATGATGTGTATCTCTTCTAGTTAACTAATTCATCAGTATATCTCTTGTATTTGTGCTTTTACTGTAGATGTACGTTTTCTGCATGTGTCACTGCAATCAATAAGTTTATTATTCTCTATGTGAAATAAGTTCTTTAACATCAAAGGCTATCCAAAAAGCCTGTATAGATTTGCCAAAATATTTCTTTAAAATAAGAAATCTGTTTTGTTATTTATTATAATATATCTTGGCTTTTTCAAAAGTAAGAAAATGTGTTTGTCAATGTTTTTTTCTGGTAAAATGTTTGATATAATAAGTAACCATGGTGACACAAAAGGACACGATTGTGTTGAGGTGTCATTAAATTTTATTACCTACCTTACCTGGAACATCAGCTGTTAAGTCACCCCATCATGTCTCATTCTCCTTACTTCCTACTATCACAACCCCATTGTTATGAGCATCAGTATATAATACCTTTTATATCATTATCATGATTACTGTGATTTGAGGCATGTGATAGTTTTTACTGTCACATGGCTTGAAAATAAAGCAGGTGACATCATGATATAAAACAAATATTGAATGCCTATATTCGTGCAATAGTAAAAATATATCATTCGGTCAAATTTTGACTGGTCCATTCCACTCGGCTTTGTCTTGTGAAATAGAAAAGTCAAAATTTGACCTCAAGATATATTTTTATTACTTTCAACCACTCTACGCTTCAATATTTGATAACATATTCCTTCACCTCATTGTATCCCTTCACCCCCGGGCTTCACCCCAAGTATCAGTTGGTAAGTCACCCCAAGTCTCATGTATACGGTACCGCTCCACAAACCCTATTTTTTAATAAGCAGTAGTTAGGTCACCGCTAACTCTTCATAAGCTCTCATATGCCATATTCCCTTATTGTCCCTCCAATGTCATTGATTGTAACCACCGAAATTCTAATAGAGGAGGAGCATTAATCATAGGGCCTTTTAAGGAGTTCGTTTACCTCCCCTACAGAAAAGGTTTTGGCACCTTTGGTAGTTAGTATGGACCTCTATCACATAATGCAGGTAGGTAGACTCTCAAATTGTGGTACAATCTTTTTCAATAGGGGCCAATTTAGTTACACAGGGGTCAAACTTTAAAATGTCCATCATGTTGAAATGTATGCCATAGTTGTCCATCTAATCATAAGGATTCCAAAAATGGTTAGTTTATACCTACCTACGACCATTGGTTTTGTAGTTATAATTGTTTAAAAAAAAAAAAAAAAAAAAAAAAAGGTCAATTTCAATTTGTACAGGGGGTCAACATTAAAAGTTAATCTGATTATATTTTAAATACTTCAAGTTATTGCTGAGGTAAGAGGACTCCTAAAAGGTATAGTTTGTATTATGTTAAATGCTTACTCTTAGTGAGATAAAAAGGTTCAAAGAAGGTCAACACCAATTGGGTATTTTGACCTGATCTATTTTGTCCCCTAAACATGGTTAACTATGCATTGCAGATGGATCAAACTATTCCTTATTGTTGAGTCATTAAGCCTAGATGAACAACTTCTATCATTTTCAACAAAATTGGAGCAACTTCCGATTTTGCCCCCTGACAAATAGAAATATTGAACCTTTTTTTTTACCATTTTAGCCATTTTTTTACCCTATAACTCTAACTGAACTCAAAACCATTGGTCATAGTGGTACAAAACTATACATTTTTGGAAAAAATCCCTTAGACTAGACGGACAATATGCATACATTTCACATGATTGCGCATTTTAAAAAAACATATTGACCCCTGTGTACCTTCAATTTGCCCCTATTTAAAAAGTTACAACCACAATTTGAGAGTACTACTACCTAGGTTGATATAGAGGGTCCATACTAACTACCTGAGGTGTCAAACCTTTTCTGTAGTGAGTGGTAAGATGTTTGACCGGATCCTAATCTCCTCCACGATCCCTAATCTTGCTTCTAAAACTGTAACCCTAAGTTCTACTGAATTTTTGGCCATCTCACCAGCATTTTAGCCTTAGTGCTACAATTGCTTGACAATAACTGAAACCTCTATGCCAATGAATCAAAATGTCAGTCCAGTTGGTTCAATACTTAATGCACAAATCTTTTCTGAAGCTTTTGTAACAATATTCACTGGTCTATAATGCATGAAGGTCATTTCCTGTGTTGACTAATGCTTACATGTATGTCCAACTATTTTGAATGGAAATTTCTTACTGTTTCATGTGTTTTTAATTTTCACAACATTGCATATTGGTCATCTGATTTACTTTACCAATGCAATCAATCTTTTTGGGCAATAACCTAATCATGGCTAACCAAACAAGTTAGACTGTACTTTGAAGAGAATAACATACTAAAATCTGAAAGAAATTAAAAAAACCCGGACTTCATCTTAAAAAATTACAATTCCATTTTTTTTTGGGGGGGAAATGATCTTCTTATATGCTTTAATTTGAATATGTGTTGCTCTCTTAACACTTAAGAGTAACACCGCCTAAATATCAGACAATAGCTGGCAAGGGTCAAAATAGATTTTGGTTCAAACTTTTGTGGTGGAAGGGGCCTTTGGGCGTCTTTTTACCGAGTGCCTTTTTCAATAATACATGACCCATTGCCATGGGCAACCCAGCTAACAAACCTAAACGTTACGAAACGGTTCTGAAAACGTTTCCAGAGGTTCACTTTGGTTCCGTCTTTGAGAAACGTTATAAACAACTTTTTTAAAACGTGACTGTATAGTTCGTATTACAAATTGGTTATTTCAAATTTAGAATATTTAAAAAAAAAAAAACTTTAATAATCCCAAAATATTAATCCATTAAAGACGAAACCTACGACGTTCCCATAACGATTCATTAGAACACAACCCAACTTGACAGACGAAACCGTGACGTTCCCATAACGTTTCAATGTAACCGAACGATTGAAAATTCATTTCTGATGTGTATGGTGTGTTTTTATTTCAGCATAAAATAATAATAATAATAAGAAGAAGAAGAATAACAATAATGATATTAATAACAATAATAATAATAATGATCGCAGTAGGCTAATAATGATAAAAGTATATGCTTCATCTCATTCATACTCGATCACCTTTCGCTAAAATGTATCTACTAAATGGGATCCACCATCAATTATCATATCATGTTTTATTTCATGTACATCATCAATTCATTTATTTTCGAAGTTCATATAAATTCATCAGTGAACTCCAAAGCCAGGTCAAATGCTGTATGACCGACACCTGCTGTCTCTACCACGATCATGTGAAATCTGACTCCATCGTGGTAACAGTTAGGTCAGGCCTGAGTTAGGTCAATGTTTCAAACCACGTAAACAAAGCGACACAGCAACGGTCAAGACAACATCACCATTTTGGATGGCTCTGTTTCAATCTATGTTAGATGTATTCTATACTGACGATTCTCACGTGTGACATATAGAAATACTTCTTGTGCTCCACCGACTATTTTAAGGCTGTATATCTGCTGGATACCACACGACACCCACACAAGCTTCGCTTATATGTACCATGTACGCGTGTAACATGCTCCATTCCTTTACATATTTCTGCATGACACCTTGGACATGGGTTAACACACTCGTATCACCATTCGTATTCAGCAAGCTACAGGTCTTAAATAAGGGAAGAGGGGTAGTATTTTTAAACTACAGGTAGGTTTATATCATTCTTTCTACTTCAATACAATTCTAGAACGACCCACCACAGCTGCACAACAACATTCAATATCGCAATTTTTTCTCACAAAGTCATAATATAGCCTAAAACATCACATACGTGTTCCTTTGCTGATTACCACCTTCAACATTTCACTACTCGATGTTATAACACGAGCAAGCACAAACTGCTTATGTATAGGCCTATCTTGCACGCTATATTCTATATTACGTCAATGGAGTTTAAATAAAATTTTGATATTTATATTTTTTGGAAAACACTTTATGTTTAATAAAAATTAAAAAATACAAAATCCATGGACAAACAAATCTGTTCAAACGTAGCAGATGCGTTGCGGAACTTAACGAACGTTCTTGCTTACATTACAAAGGTTCTGGCAACCAGAAAAAGTGTGTTATAGCAAAGTTACAGAAACGTTGTAGAAACGTTTCCAAGGTTGTGGCAACCAGAAAAGTATGCTATAGCTACGTTACAGAAACGTTGTAGAAACATTTTAAACGTTTCCAAAACGTTTCCTCAACGTTGTCGAAAACCAATGCCGTTTCCCACCAGGTTTCGGAAACGTTTTGTAACGTTCCAAGGACGTTTTAAATACGTTTTTGTAAAACGTTTCTAGAACGTAAAAAAGTCTACATTTTTACGTTGCCAAAACGTTTCATTGAAACGTTTCCGTAACCAAACTGAAACGTTTTGACTACGTTCTTGAAATGTTAAATTGTTAGCTGGGAATAGCCTTTAATGTATTTTGGGCATTCTTTAGCTATTTTAGGGTGAAAAAAGCTGAAGAATGCCCGAAATAGAATGTAACAGAACCCCATGATCTGAAAAAAATCCAAATTTTATTGCATCATTACAAATATCTACTCTTTTACTTTACATCAAAGTATCAAAGTTGTTAATGGGTGTTCTTGTAGTATCATTTTTTAATCTTGTGCAACACGCAAGTTTGCCACTGAAAAAAAAGTGAAAAAACATTTAGACCTATGCTTGTATAGCCAATAATTATTGGCCATGGCATCCAGAATTTTTTTTCATTGCAGTTGTGTATCAAGAAGACCTAGCCCCATTCAAATTTGACAAAATTAACATGATTAACTTAACTTGGGGGATTATTACAGTAAAATGGAGTGTTTGCCAGAAAATAACATTTTTTCAAAAAGTAAATTATGCATATGTGATTTTTCCCAAAAGTTTAGTCAAATTTAACTCTAAGCAGTCCATTGAGCTCATCATTTGTTGATTTCAATTTGTTTTATACAGTTTGATTAATTTAATTGCTCATTAGATGATTAAAGGTGCTTGTTCCGATTTATGTGTATTGCGTTTTCTGCTTGTTATGAGAGCTTGGCACTTGCACATACACCCCATCAAGTACCGTGGGAAACAAACTTGCAGTTTTGATGGTAGACGCAATAATGCATGTTGCAAAGCCCTATTCAATACTGTGCTAATATTGATGGTTAACCACTAAAACGGTGTTTTTTTTGTTTATATCTTGGAAATGAAATGGATTGAGAGCTCAAATTTCAGGATGACAATGAGAAAAATACGGCCTTTTATCTGATATCAAAATCGATACTACTTCCGGGTAAATCGGGGGGTCCCAAAGACGATCGGAACATGCAACTTTAAGTGTTGTCATACACAAAAAATAGCCATTTTAAGGGATTTCTTGGCAAAATTAGTACTGAATATTAACCTTTATTCTATTACCTTTACTGCCCATTATTCAAAATCGTGCTCTTTGATTGGTTAGTTTACTGCCCATTATTCTGCGATAATGGGTCGCGATTGCGCCCTAGTGCGTGATGCAAAGCGAACTTTCTTTTTGGCGCGTGCCACCATCACTATAGGCGAACGCGCTAACCTTTACGCGGAGGAAACAGGGCGCGCGCTGTAAAGACGTAAACAACAGTTACGTTTTTAGTAAGAAACTACCATTTTCTCTGTTTTTATTTCATTTATTTGGGTAATAGAATAGAAATAAAAGGGTGCGATGTCCTTGTTTACGCCGAATAATGTGTCCTCGGCAGTAAAAACATTTGAATAATGGGTCTCGGCTTCGCCTCGCCCATTATTTATGTTTTTACTTGCCTCGGACACATTATTCTTGCATAAACATGAACATCTTACCCTTATTTCTTAATTATACAGCTGTGTATCAGCTCACTCCTTGTTGTTTTGATTAAAATATTTTTTAAATAATTTAAAAACGAATTCCATTTTTTGTTGATGTTTAAATTGTTGCCATATGTCCCAAACAGCTAATTTTATGGGATTTTCACCAAATTTACAGAACAATTGGCATACAAGTTAAAAAAAACACTCCAAAACTAAAAGGAATCATTCCTTGACATTCCTCCTGAATAGTAATAGCAAATCTTGCCTCATGTTCAACTGCAAACTGTTCCCCCATCCAATGTTAAATGAGGTATCATCATCAGCAGTCTTGTCAATTCTCCCAACACTGATTGATGGGAGTTGTGGGAAAGGGTATGTTGAAGGGGAAGGTGGGCTTCAATTAGAATGGTAATAGGAGCTTGTCGATCTTAACGCTTAGACCAGGCGAGGCAATGGAGCAAATGTGATGACAACATGTTTCAAAACTATCTATTCCATAGATTGTAGATCCTGGATGTATATGGCATTCCTGAATCAGTGCCACTCGATTTCTTATACTCAAATGAAATGGAAGTATAAGTGCAAACTATGGGTGTGTACTTTTCTCTCTATCTTCAAGTAGTAAATTTACTGTCATCTATTTTTTCTTGTAGCAGGTGGCCTGGATCTTGTAGGTGCAGGTGCCCAGTCTTCAGCACGCTTATTGGAATCAGACAGTGTTATTTACTGGATACTTATTATTATTGCTATCGTTGCGACTGCACTGCTCATATTGGTGTTCATCATCCTGAAAAGACCGATGAGAAAAAGAGCAAGCATTTACTATAACAAATCTATTGATTATGAGGATGGTCCTGCTATTTTGGTAAGTTTTCTCTAGTTATCTCCTATTATTACTGATGACCTAACACTCTGAAATATACGTTTCACTGAAGGATAATCAAAAGATAAAGGGGCATATTAAACACAGGTCTACCTTTGTAGCCATTTGATATCATTCATACATGTCCTAGTGCAAGTATAACTGAGCTAAAATAAAGACTAAATCAGTTTTGTAGTCCATGTTTGTTTGTTACACTTCAGTAGGGACCCAGAGGGTGTTTTGAATCAATCCCATAATGCATTGCAATGTGCCTCTACTGTACTAAACAGATGTCAGTACTTAAAGAGACACTGGCACATTTGAAAAATAGTGCGCCCTCAAGATTTTTCAAAATCGATATTTTGCATGGTTGTAAAGCTTTTATATACAAAAGCCCTCATCCGAAATGATTAAGACCAAATCAGCTTCCTTATGAGTAAACAGAACGATTTAACGTCGCCGGCGACGTTAAATGGCTTTTAACACAAGAACACACACCCCGTATGCATGTTTCTCACGCTATGCACACTGTTTGACCGGTCTGTAACCTTTGTGGTTTTAATATCAGTGAGTACGAGTCAAAATATTCATGTAATATACAATTTTGTTGATTAAAGTTATGGAAAACTTAAAAGTTGGCCTACAAATTACCTGGATGTCTTTTATCCTCATATCAATGTCCCTATCTGTTTTGGGTTATGTTATTTTTATGTGTAAAATATATCTCTGTTCTTCCAATGGCCTAGACTATCATTTGAGAGCAAATTGAAGAAATTTCATATTTTGGGAAAATGTGCCAGTGCCGCTTTAAGGATAGTGTTCCAGAAGTTCAAGAACCACAAGACATTTCATGATCATGCAAAAAATTCCCTAAGTACTAACACTTTGTAGGCTAAAATAAGCTTAAAAGTCAGGGTTTTTGTGTTAAGAATAGGATTTGTGTGGGATCACATGACCCTATTGAGGTGTAATTTCCCAAAACTGGTGCATTGTGGGATTGCATGACTCAATACACCCTCTGGTAGGGACCCATAAACATTCACATTCAGAATGCATTTGTTTTAACTTATAAATCAGGGATAAGTGTGTACAATTCCATATAACTGCTTTAATGTGGAAACAAACCACCAAATAGTGAAAAAAAATGAAGTATTTGAGGAAATTTGTCATACCGTCTCCCGCAAATAGACATACAGCGATGACATCTCAAAATCTACAATAAACAGCTGATTGTGGTTTACACTAGCAGAGAATAAACAAAGATCAATAGTGTTTGAGGTCAAACTGTATTGATCATGGTGCACAATATCATGCTGAAAATCTGTGATATTCACCGGGAAAGGCTTTTTTGATCTCAAGTCGGAATTTTGATACGCACGTATAGAAATTACAGAATCAGATAAAAAGTACTGCCTTGTCTATAATACACGCATTTCAAGCCAACCACTTGCAGGTTATGTTTGCATATCCATGCCAGTAACAAAAATACAAAAATATGAATTTTGATGATTTTTTCGATGTTTCGGATTAGCAAATCGCTGCTAATCCCTTTAAGGTGGGCCCTTTTCGAGAAAGCAATGCAATGTTGCTTATTATTATGTGACTAGGGGGGTTTCTGAGAGCAATATTTGAAATCTGCCACTGGGCTACTCAGTGGAGAAGGGTGGGTACATAATGTGCCACCAATATAGGTTGCATTTTTTCACCCTTTACTATAACGATGGGTCTTTTTTCCACCATGCTACTATATAGAGGGGTCATTTTTGAAGTCATTGCCACTATGTAAATGGGTCCATTTTTCAATTTTTGGTCACAATTTACTATGAAAATTAGTAAATATTTCTTGATTTTTAATAAAATCACAAAGATGATGAAAAGTTACTATGAAAATGGGTCAATTTTTGCTAAGAATACTATGAAAATGGTATGAAATTTCAAAGCCAACCTATATAAATGGGTCAAAATTTCCAAACCAACTATATATATAAATAGGTCATATATTTGTACAATTTGGTCACTATAAATATGGATTGATTTTTTTTACCCAGACTTTTTTTACTTTTCTCGCTTATTGTTTTTAATGTTTATTCATTTTAATTGAGTGTTGCCTGTTTTAATATTCACTAGATAAGTATGGTAGATATGGAAGAAGGTCTTGTTAATCCAGTGGAGGAGTCGTCAGAAGACCAAGACTCTAATCTTTGGGAGATACCCAGTTATGGCCTATTAGTGGGAGACGTCAAAGAAAGAGGGCGCTTTAGTGAGTTGTGTTCGGGGAAGGTGGTACTGATGAATAGACTCCCACGTCCCGTGCTTGTCAAGAGAGCAATTGGTAAGTTGCAAACTAGCTGGCTAATGGTAAATATACAAGTTAGTCTTTTTGGTTAATTTTGTGTGGTTAATTTGAGCAATTAAAATTGTTTGTTGAAGCAATATGAATCTTACATGCATTCAGAGAATAAAAAAGACATTGAATTTCAAAATTGTTAGTTTTTTCAAGAGGGATAGCCCAATTTAATTATAGAATGTTTATCTTCTTTGAAGGATCTTGACCCCAAAACCCCATCTGTAAAGTTAGCGCCGATATTTCAATCAGTTTTGCATGTGAGAGCTAAAAATGTGATTTCTTAAAGGCCGACTCAAGATTTCCTGCGGAGGGCGCCCTCAATTTCCAAAAAAATCGTGTTTTTGCATGTACATAATGCTTGGTCCAATACTAATCACTGTGTGAAATTGCTTTAGCTTAAATCGAATTCCGTCATATAGAAAATCACACCTTTGATAATAAAATTTTCCGGACCGGATTTTTGTTTATACAGTCTCCTATGGGACGTCATACTACACATAAATGTTTTCCTACTCAAAACGCAAAAGCCGATTCATCTCAAATTTCGGAATTGTGCCATTTTAGGTTACTATCTTGAGTTTCTACGTTGACTTTTTTCATTATTACACAACAAAATAATATTTCGAAATCTCTGAATCAGACGTTAAGCCCAATTTTTACTGTTAAATCAATATTGGTCACCAAAATG
The DNA here is from genome assembly GCA_023653785.1 of Ophioderma brevispina. Taxonomy (NCBI): domain Eukaryota; kingdom Metazoa; phylum Echinodermata; class Ophiuroidea; order Amphilepidida; family Ophiodermatidae; genus Ophioderma; species Ophioderma brevispina. The sequence continues at coordinate 10,825 of JAMKCH010004906.1, read as the reverse complement.
GGGGACATTTTCACTCATAACATCCAAACCAAATAATCTTTTGGCATCTAAGATTTGACAGGGTAACATGAAAAAAAATTAGATTCTTTACAAACACAAATATTTGACCACTTCTTGTAACATTTGGGGTTCTGAGGACAAGGCTAATGTGCAATCATGCCATGGCCCTTTAAAGTCCCCCAGGAAATGGATGATAAACCTACTACAAATCTTTTACGGGGCATTCCATTCCAATAAACAGGGCCAGAAAAAAGAATACACTACCAGTGACATCATTGGTGAAACTATTGATTTTCAGTCAGTGTCATGAATAGATTCACACCAGTCACCTGGAATTTTCTATTACTCTCTGAAAAATCAATAGTTTCACTAATGATGTCATCACCTACCCAAATATTGAATGCTTTCTCGCCCCTCCTTGTAGATTTGACACAAATCACATCAATTATATTTGCATTTCCTAGGACCTTTAAAGGCTGACTCAGAGATTTTGAAATATTTTTTTGTTTTTTCCTATATGAAGGACTTTGATTTGAGCTTACCAATTTCACACAGTGATTAGCATACGGACAACCATTTTATGTATACAAAAAACCTGATTTGTTTGAAAATTGAAGGTGCCCACCTCAGGAAATCTGAGTCAGTCAGTCAGGTGATGGGTTCAATTCCCACTTTGGCATACTGTGTGTGTGTGGGTATGGGTATGTGGGTTTGTGGGGTGGGCAGATGGATGCAGTGGCGTGGTGCCCCCCAGAAAAATTAGTGATAATCTGCACATGTGCCAATTTACATTAAAAACAACAAAGGCCTATACTATACTAACAAATTTTAATATATGCTCAGGGGCAGATTTAGGGGCGCACCCAGAGCGTGCCCCCTATTTTTTGCGCTGCATAAGGCACCGGGCGCATTGTAGATATAAAAATGGCCTTTTTACGAACGTTGCGCACTGTATAGTAAGTTGCTAACCCCCCTGCTCTTCAGAATTTCGATCCGACTGGGAAAAAATTTGGGTCAATGTGAGCCAGAAAATTTGGCATCCCCTCTATTGAGAAATCCTGGATCTGCCCCTGAATTGATCCCCCCGAAATATATGTGCACCCTCCCCGCCCCCTGAAAAAAAAAAGCTGGTTACGCCACTGCATGTGTGTGTATATGTGTGGGTTTGTGGGTATGTACGGGGGAGCAGGTGGGTAGGGTGGGCGGATGGATGGCGGGGTGGTTGGGAATGGTTGGGAAACTAGATCAAAATCCTGGTATGAATCCTACCTGAGGATGGCACTGAAAATATTGAGTGCATCCAACTTGTTGGAATATGGCCAAAAAGTAGACCCTTTTCAGTGTGTTTTATGCCATTGAAATACAAAGACACATGCTGTGTAGAAAACCAGTATCAACCTTGGTTAAAACTGTCCTTGATAATTCAATTATGGTCTTTTTATATCGCTTATTTTAGCTAACTAAAGTATCTGATGCAAAAATTGTATTTTTCAAAAAGTGGCTAAAAGTAAGGTCATTTAATTAGATTATTTAGACTCTTACGCAGTCTGGCAGATTTAAAGGTGCAACGAGAGATTTCACATATCAAGTGCCCCTAAAAAATCAAAAGTACTGATTTTTGCCCTAATGTAAAACTTTCCATCAAATATATCCATATATCCAAAAATGTTCCCTTGGTACAAAAATTGTGAAATTTCTAACTTTGTATAGGAGCAAATACAAAATTCAACCTATGTTGAAAAATATAAGCAAATTAAAAATCACTTTTTTTTCTCTCTTTAAGACATTTCTATAACCAAATACAAGGTAAGAAATCTATTGAGTGTCTAATCTATATGAAATTACTATATGACAATATTTGGGTGCCTCAAAATCTCTCGTTGCCCTCCAGAAATAATGGGTTAAATAAAATTACCCACTTTCTGTTGTGGTGATTAAAAAAAAGGGTGTCGCTCAAATTTGATAGTTGCATCCCTGGTATGACTCAGAATAGGATTAGGATATACTACTTGGGTCTTATTTTTTTTTTAATTTTTAAAAATACTTTTTATTCCCAAAATTTAGTGCCAAATTTTCTAGGATTTAAGACTAATGGTTTCTTTCTTTCCTTTTTTTAAAACTGAAGAATCCACCTCACTTAGTGAAATGAAGAAGCTACAAGCAGAGCTTGACATTGTTAGCAACATTGAGAATCACACCAATATCTTGGGTCTTGTTGGTGCCTGCACCAAGAAAGGTAAGGTTATAAATTTAGAGGATAAAAGTGAGATTTTTTGAACCAATACTCTTTGTGACTAATTGAAACCAATGTGAGGCCCCCAACAAGTTTTGTTTCCAGTAGGTAGTCCTAAAACCCTAAATGTAAAATTGATTTTTTATTTTTTCTTCTGCCATGCAGAAGATTAATCCTTAATTAACCAAACCCTCATGCAGTAGTACTCTCAGTGTCTTATTGTGATGTAAATACAGCCCATCCATTTTTTTACACTCATTAGCTGTTACTGATACTGGCGGTTGAGCGTCAAGAGTCTCATATTCCATGCATGGCCATGGTCAGTGATATACACCTACTTGCACCTACTAGCACCACTAGTGATAGTGACATTCCCTGCTTGCCCTAATGAACTATCCTAACCCAGCTTTGTAAGGTAGCTATGTACAGTTTTTTCTGATTGGTTGGGTCCTATTGGCAAAATTTTGCTTTGACCAATTAAACTGTAGAATGAACTTTCTATAGCATTTATATCCAAAATAATACGTGCAATGTTATAAGATACAATTGTGGTACAAATTACCTTGTATGTTGATAATTTTACCACTGATCGCATGGATCCTATTTCATTAAGCAGACTAAGATTTCATGTTTTGTAAACGGCAACCTTTTGACAGCAATGTAATGAGCAGATATTACTACACAATTGTGATTTGGCCTGTGCACTGGATAAGCGAGTTCCCTTTAAAAGGGAAGTATTGACCCGGCTTGGTGTTTCAATGCAATGCAATTTCTACAAAATGAATACAAGATTATCAGAAACATAACAATGAAACTGAATGTCTTTGGTTTCAACACAATAAAGGTTGATCATTATGAGTGATGCCTTGGCATCATATTCATTACCATATTAGTGTTACAAAACTCAATTTGTTGTTTTCATTTCACAATTGGTGCACTAATAAAATGTCAGAAGATTGTCCTTTTTAGGACTCGGTCTTGTTTATTTATTTTTGAAAAGATTTCCCCCGGAAATGTCTCAGATTTTGGTCAATGACGATCAAAACAGTTGTAACCTATATCTTACTGTAAATTAATAAATAACAATATCAATTTAGGATCCCAATTTCCCTCCCCCACCAACCCTCAGTATAAACCATTTTCAAATAGGGAGAATTGTGCATATTAAGGAACAGGGGTTGCTAAATTTGTACTTTATGCCTACCGTGACGATAATAATAACTCGTCTTTTAGTGTTTGAGTATATCAGATCATGTTCATATATGAACAAGTATTAAAAAAAAAACTGTTTCGGTCCGCCAGTCATAATTTTACAAGAAATAAGAACAACATTAAAAAGCATTTAAAGGAGTAGATGGATTTCTAGATTTAAGTTGCACTTGTTATTACAGAATTACAGAAACCATGTATAAAAGAAAAAAAAATCTCATAACTGAAAAATTAAAGTAGATGTTTGATACATGAGCATAAAGTTGCATTAGAACAATCACCTTGTTTACAACTTATCTCCCTTTGACCTTTGACCTTTGTGTGTGACATTTGACCTCCCCTAGTCTAATCTTTAAATTTAACATAGGTTATCCAACTTCCTGTCATTTCAAATAAAGAAAATAGAAAAAAAACGCCCAATTGTGCCAAATGTGTTAAAGGTGATCCCCAGTTTATAAGCTTTATTAACCATAGATAAGGACCATTATTTTGGTTCAGCTTGGTTAAAAAAAAAAACTCCCAATTGGCCGCAAAATTGTTAAAACTGATCCCCCAAATATAATCTTAATTTAAAAGTTACAACCGTCCGTCAGTTCAAAGCAAGAAAAGAAAAAACGCCCAATTGGGCGTCAAAAATGTTAAAAGTGAATCCCCAATTATAAGCTTTAAATTCACATAGGTTACACCTTCCTGTCACTGTCAATAAAAAAATAAAAGAATAGAAAAACAACGCCCATTGGGCGCAAAATGTGTTAAAACTGAATCCTCCAAATTATAGAGCTTTAATTTAACATAGGTTACACCTTCCTATCATTTCAAATAAAGAAAATAGAAGAAAATAGAAAAAAAACGCCCAATTGGCGCCCAAAATGTGGTTAAACTGAATCCCAAAATTATAAGCTTTAATTTCAAAACAGTTACACCTCTATCATCAATAAAGAAAATAGAAAAACCGCAATGGGCGACCAAATGTTGTTAAAACGGAATCCTCAAATTTTAAGCTTTAATTTAATGTAGGTTACACCTTTATCCAATGGTACGCCACGTATCCATGGGAATTAATAGCACGGTATAATGGGGTTGTGTAGGGTTCAACTATACATTGTGCAAAAAAAAACATGAGCCTAACTTCTATGGACAGGACTGGGGTTTGAATAAAGGCAAATCTATGCATATTATTGTACTCTAATTAGCTTATTTGCATATAACCAGAAAACAAAGCTCAAGAACAAAATAAATGTTCTATGCAATGTTCCTTGTGAAATTGCCACATTTTGTATCAAAGTTCGATATACTTTGGACGATGTAATGGCAGCTTGACCTTTGACTCGGTCAAGCGTCACTAAAGTCAAGAGAAAAAATGGCAACATCGAATTTCTGAATAGTCAGACCCAGTAGAATACATTTCTAGTGGTTGCCAACAATTACATGAACTTCATAAATTCACTCTCTGGAGAACATAGGCCCTCCACTACTCTCCTGTCTTTTCAATAAAGATGTTAACCTAAAACTTAGTCTTAAATAATATCAACACAATACATGGTCAAAGCTTCAATCATTCGTCTATAACTCTACGTGGCCCTGATCATTTTCTTACTTAAACTCTCCTATTTGGTACTCACCCTTTATCTATCCCTGCAACGTTTTACCAAAACCCCATCAAAGCAAGTCTTCACAGAGACTAAAAATCAAAGAAATGCTTTTTTTAAGGCCATTTCAAACATGCAATTATGTTATTCTTTGTCTGAAATTGCATCGCATTACACACCCCACACCTAAAACTCACAAATTAATAGTAGTACGTAGCTCATTTTCATAAAAGAAACATTAATGAAATGACCTTCAGCTAAATAGAAATATACTCCTTCGCAATTTTGAGAGCACTGGTTTCTATAGTCGGGTCGCAGGCGACCCGACAAAAAGGTTCAAATGTAGTATTTTTGGCAGAGTTTCCATATGACCCCCTTTGAAGTTGCCACATTAATTTTTTTTAAAAAAGTTTTTGGGCCTTAGGGTAGGGTTTTTTGTTAGCGTAGGCCATAAATAAAAAGAATTTGTTTCCTGTGGAATTTAGAGGGGTATTTATGGAACTCTTTCCATGTTTTAATTTAAAGGGTGATTTGATCAGCATGGTGTAATTTTTCATATCTTGTTTCCCCTCACCAAGTGCCCGTATAATCACCAAAAACATAATGGTTACAATTTTTAGTTAATCAGTCCATGTACATTTTGGATAGTAGAGATCAATGTGTACCATTAGGCTAAAGGACAGTATGTGGGAGGTAGCATGATCGACCATAGTTTGCAGACTTTTTTTTCCCTAACAGAAAAGGAAAAGTTTCCGACCATTCACTGTAAATTAGAAAAATTGAACATTCTTCTGAAACCAAACCTTAATTTTGGTGGGGTGAAGTGGGGGGGGGGGGGGGGGTGAGGTTGTTAATCATTCACTCATCTTCAACTGACTTCAATGTAAAAATAGTATAAGATTAGGGTAAAGTCATTATTTGATGAACAGATTCTAACATTGTGTGCTATATTTGTCGAACCGTTTTACTTGGTATACGAGGATGCCCCCAATGGTCGCCTAGATGAGTGGCTTCCATGACATGGGAGGGGCTACACAAACCAGTCACTGATAATATAACAGACTTCAACTCATCAACCCACTCTTACCACAGTTATTACAGTTTATTGTTATTGGGATGCGAGGCCTGGAACATCTTTGTGCTCTCAAGGTAATACACTTTGTTTTTGCTCCATTTGCACAAAGTACCTATAGCACTACATAGTGGGCTCCATGTAAACATAGTACACTGGAGTACAAAATGACTAAACAACAGGCCCATACCAAACGGGGGTTGCCCCCCAAACTTCCACAACAAAAGCGGAAAAAGTACACTTTGCCGATTTTTTTTATAAAAAGGTCTCAAAAATTTAGAAAAATATATAACAAAAAAGTCACTTTTGGTGATGACATGGTCAAAAACGTCCAAAAAAAGGAAAATTTGTTGGGGCGGGGGTTAGGTCCATTTTCCCCCAAAAGTCTACTTTTGAAGACCCGCACTCCCCGTAAAAAAATCCTGCATACACAGGCCCGGTAATACACAAGTGTTTTGAGCCACCAAGTCAGGCAACACAATACATGAGTGTATATTCAACAAACGTTGCCACAAAGAAAATAGTATATACCTACCACATAGTGGCATCCATGCAACAGTACACTTGGAGAACCAAATACCCTCTTAAAATGAAAGAGTGCAAAATTCCTCTGAAATTCGAGTTATTTTAAATTAACTAATTCGAGGGGCTTGTAGCTCTAAAAGAGCGAGAAGGGAGGAAAAATGCAACCCGACCACTTCACTCGCGGTTAACAGAACTCACTCTTCTTACGAGTGACTCAAAATGCCACTCTTCTTCGGAGCGAGATGGAAGCCCACTCTGAACTCTTTTTCGACGGGTTTTAGCTCTAAAGAGTGAGAAAATGCTCACTCTTTTCGGATCGTGAACTATAGCAATCAGAACGCCGCAAATCGCTGATATTTTCGAAAAAACATGGCGGACGAGTTAAGTTAGAGGACGTCAGCAAACGGTTGAACGAAGTTGAAATTATTGAAGAATTCATCTACCTCTTCACGGGTGAGTATATGTATGGGCGGGTCACAGTTCATAGCAATTTACAGACAAAGTTGTGGAGAAGAAGCATTTTAAATGGTATTGGTACGGTATATCACTCGTACCTACGGTAGTCTGCTCCGGCTCCCGGCCAGGCGAGGCTTACACATGTACGAAAGGCACAATATGCAGGCCAAGGGGGGGGGGCCCCCCATGCATACCGTGGGGATCATTTTTACACGTCATGCATGCCACAATCATGCATGTCTCACGAATCATGCCAATGATGCGACACAATATTCATTCATGTCACGAGGCTATGAATTAGACATACAATACAATATACTCACCAAACAAACAAAATTCCTAAAGAATCACAAATCTATATAAGAAGGTGATTAGTTCACTCTAAAAAGGAGTTTCAGTTCACTCTTTCCTTTAGAGAGTGATTTTGTCACTCTTTATTTTGAGTGGATCTCATTCTAAAAGATGCGTCACTCAGCTGGCACTTTTTTGGAGTGAGATTTCACTCTTTTAGAGTGGTTTTTCACTCTGTCGTTTTAAGAGAGTAAGAGAAATCTACACATAGTGTTTTGAGCCACTAAATCAGGTGTACAATAGATAGGAATCTACATGAGAAATAATACACTATCAGTTATATAGAAAGTTTTGCGTAATCTGTTATTTTGTGTAGAAAATATAGTGGAGCGGTTTTTTTGGACTGCAAAAGTGTCGACAACCCCTCCCCTCGTTACAACAAAACGCAACCACTTATATTCGAAAGATAGGAATAATTAATTTTAAAAGATTATGGTTGTTGGTCAAAACTTGGTCGAGGGGTGGTTTTTGGGTAAAAAAAATCATGTTTTTGAGCTAAAACTTAGAATATCAAGATTTATTTAATTTATTAGCCAAACAAATTTTTAATCACATGCAATTCTATCAATATCTGACATTTATATTAAGATTTCTGTTTTATACAATATATAAAAAAAAGGGTCTAGAATTTTAGCCCCCAAATCCACCTTTTTTCCTAAAAAAAAAACATCCTTTTTATCACTTGTCACACAATGAGTATTTCCTGAACCCTTTATGCAATGTATAAACTTTTCAATAACAACAAGGATACCATAAAAATAAGATTGTAATATTGTTACATGAAAAAAGAAAAAAATAATTAATTTCACTTAACTTGCAGCCCAAATTCATTTTTGGCATAGAAATCATCCCTGCAACCAAATATTTCAACCACAACCAGTCATTTTCTTTAAATCTGATATATTTATCCTTCAAATTAAAGGTGGTTGTGGTTGTTGTATGGTGGGGCGGGGGTAACTCGAAAAACTAGAGCACTTTTCAAGGCTAGGCCACTCCGCTAATATAATTTATTGAATTTTTTGGGTAGTTACTTTTTGAGTGAGGATATATTAGGGTCATAGGTGAGAATCCTATTCTCAAAGTTAGGGAAATGGTGGTTTGAAGATGTTTTGTCTATAGATTGAAGGGTGTTGAATCAAAATTATTGGGTCCAACCTCAGGGAAAATGTGAGGAACTGTGAATGAAAGAGTGGGAGGATTTAGTACAGTGATAAATTTGAAATCAAATCAAATTGTGTTTGAATGTACACCCAATGATTTCTCATAAGGATAACTAAGGTATAGTTGTCTAAGTTCATGGTACCTGAGTTACCACACTACAGCCCAATAGGTTTCAATGTCAACCTGGGAGAAAAAAATTAGCCAATGCTCAGATTTTTGTTGAAATAAGGCCAAAAAGCTACTCACTGATATGTCATACGTACTTATCCTAAGTGTCATTCGGCATGTGTTGAGTTGCCCGTCTAACATAAGGCTGAATCTGGGATGTACCTAAAATAGCCGACTATGGTATGAGCCATATATGGAAGATTGAAGGACAATACATCGGGAGGATCGAAAAATAACACAGGTGAGGTTTGTAACAATGTCTGATCTGATACCTGCATATATCGAATATTGATAACGATATCTGCTAAAATATCTGACGAGTTTTTACAAAGTCTTTTAAAGTACTAACTTTGATATTAGATCAAAATGGTTGGCATGTGTTACTGAAATGTGTTCCAAGTATGGGGGTTAGATTTTTTTAAATAAGTGGAAGAATCTTAACCGGCGGGCTACTTCTAGAGCTGAAAGTAAGACCAAAACAAAAAAAACTAAGCAGAATTGGCCAAAGTGAAGAATTTTTTGTCTTAGTAAATTGGGCTTATGCAATGCATGATTTTCATTGTATTTGAACCTTTTTTCTGAGTTGGAAAAAGAAAATGTTAAAAACATCAAAGAGAAAATTAATTTTCCAAAATGTTGAATTTTAAAAGCTTTTATGCACACTGTGTTCTTTTCACCTTAATCTGATAATGCAGCCAGCTATTTTCTGATCTAACCATTGTACATTCTTGATGCCTTGCATGATTTATCATTACAGAGTAGATACTTGAGCAAGTGGTTACCACTGGAGACTCTAAAAAATGAAGTATTCAATGAGAAAACAAATGTGTAAGTGGACTTTCTCTTGTCACAACTTTACTCTAAAAATTGTGTTGCTCACGATTCATATGTGCATTAAATAGGCAGGTACTGATGTGTAAGGAATTAGAATCTCTAGGATAATAATATCTGTTAAATATTATTGTGATATCAGTGATTTGCTAAATCCAAAAAATTAAAAATCATCAAAAATCATTTTAGCATGTCTGTAACAAGTATAAGCATCCTAACATAATCTACAAGCAGGCCCGTAAACAGGAATTCTTTGGGGGGAGGGGCAATTTTTTTCAAAAGGGGACCTTTTTCCCAAAATTTGTCTTGTCCTTCCCCCAAAAAAGGGGGGGGGGGCAAATTTAGCAAAAGTGGACTTTTTTAACCAAAATGTTAACCTTTTTTTTAGACAAAATTACAGGACCCTTCCCCATCCCCCCACCCCATTTTTAGCTTGCTCCGCTCAGAAGATTTATTTTTGGGCCATTTTGAGCCATTTTAAGAGGGTTTTGGCGCTTATTGGAATTTGGGGGTGTGTCCCCATACTGGTTATGGGCCTGCCTACAAGCGATAAGACCAAAAGCAGCCTAATAAGGACAAAATTTATATTTTAGTCATGACTGTCTGTACAGACATTTTGCCTACAACATATAATTGAATGACGATTCATATCTTTGAATACTGCTGTTTACTTCCCTTTCCATCAGTGTTTCAGTTAGAAATATAACTTATGAGAATTCTACAGACCTATCCTTCAAAGGCACTATCAGTGATTTGATAAATCAGATAAACAAAAAAAATCATCAAAAATCAGATGTTTGCATGTCTGGAACCAGTATTGATATTCTAACATACCCTGCAAGTGATACGACCAAACGCAGCCTAATAAAGACAAAATCGGTTATTTTAGTCATAATTGTCTGAACAGACACTTTCTACAACTCGTAATTGAATGGAGGTTCATATCTTTGAACATTGCCGTTTCTTCCTTTCTGTTATTCTTCAGTTGGAAAAATTAACTTATGAGAATTCTACAGACTTATCCTTCACTTTTAAACTATTCCTGCAAATTTCAAATAAATCATTACACTGAGCTGATTTCCTTTACACCAATGTTGACTGAAATATATGCATTTTCCCTTCTGAGAAGTGAAATGCCCCAAAATACCATTTTAGCACCCCTAAAAGAGAAAATGGTCTCGACCAGTGACCCCAAGTCACACCCTGTCGACCATTACTCTGCCTCAATTC
>JAMKCH010004905.1:0-35016 GCA_023653785.1 Ophioderma brevispina | reverse complement strand
AATTAGTGTATTCAAAACATACACTAACACCAATTATAAATCAATGATGCCAATTTTCCGCAGCATTTTAATGCATCATTTTGTAAATGAATATAACGTTATCAAAATACTGTTTTATACAAATAAAACCATCAGGTGGAAATTACCATTATGGGATATCATCTTTTACCGTAGAAAGCAAGTCATAGCCAACATTTTGTTTTAATAAAAAATCAATTTCCAAAAAATGCGGCCAACATAGAAGCCTTCAAATAAAGATAAAGCTTCAAATTACCATATATATGACTTATTTCGTTAAACCATCCAAAATATTATAAAATGTCTATACTAGTATTTAAGTGTGAGTGTGAGATATATTCTTTGACTTTCTACGATGTTAATACCTACAAAATTTACAAATTTCAAGTATAAATGAAAGGATGTACCATGTGTTTGATCACTAGATATTTTATATTCGAATTATGTATTGTTGGACTTTGGGTACTTCTAGCCAGATCGCTTCAGCGGTTTCATTGTTTACTCTGTGAAGATGAACCATTGCTAACAGCTGAGGGAGACACTGGCAATTTTGGCCCTTGATTCTAGACATTATGTCTACCTCTAGGCTGTTTTGTAAATGAAACCGTAACTCGATATCGTCTGGTTACCTACAAAATTGTGCTGGTGCATGTCACAAAAAATCAAGAAAAGATAAAATTTTATAATTATAGGTTTAATATAAATAAATAATATATAAATAAAAAAGGATAATTTTTTATATTTTTTTCATGATCCTTTTCGAATAAATAAAAAATGAAATCATTTTTAGACTCATCATTTATATTAACAACCTTCCTGTGAAACGAAAAATTAACATTTCAAAAATTTAAAAAAAGAAAAAACCTAAAAAATTAAAATTAATTTTTTAAGTTTTTTAAATATTTCTGGATGATCGTGAAATTTGCTAAAATGATAATATACGATTTTAAAAAGGGAGCTTTCACAAATACTCCCATACATTCACCTTAGTGTGCCAAAACATGAGAGTTTCCCCTCCTTGAGGTCAGGCGATGCGCAGCATGTACAATACACTATGCCAAGAGCTTATCAAATATGACCAAACCTCTCATTCCGGGAGCCTTATATTGGCCAATGACAGGGCCTGATTATTGATTGAATCTATAGCCAAGGAATTCTCATTCTTCAATTTCTTATTCCTCTATAAGGGAATTAACATTCTTAATGATTGCATGAAACTTCATCTGTTTTTGTAGCGATTTGACAAAGAGCAAAGTTTGTTCTCTTAAGAACCAACAAATACTTTCATCCATGGAATTTGCGGTTTGGTTTTTTGGGGGAAACAAATTATCAACCAGAATCCGACCCAAACGTACGGCCTTTTACAACCCCTAGGCCTATGGAAATATGGAATAGTTCTTGCCTGAAATTGTGAACAAATTTATAGTTGAAAAAATACTGCAAGTAACTTGTGTGATCATCTGGCAAGATGGTAGTCTGGAACAGACCTCAATGACCGTTGACCTTATTCCATAGACCGTGACATCATCCACATTGAGGAACCCCCATTGCACCTTAATAAATCCAAGTCCGGTTTAAATCAGCCTTATCTTTTCGAAGGAGATGTGAAACAAAAATCTAACCAAACTGGAACACACACAATGCCTTATTACAATAAATTTATTTGAAGTCATCATAATAACGGTTGGTGTTTTTTGTTCAATGCTAACTAGTATATACAAAATACCTTTTCAATATTATTTTAATAATACTTTTTTAAATGTCTCTAAATAATTTGTTATCTTCGTGTATGGATATTCAACTCGAGACCGTTCAATAGCAATCCATTTTGGTGACAAGATAGACACATCCATGACTATAATACACACCTGTCATGATCGTAGGTAAATGCTACCATGGGTTTGGTGACCTTAATGGATTGTAGTCTTGAATGTGTTTATCTTGTCCACCAACCTGGCTGATGAATGATGTCCTGATTGATACGGTCTATACATGAAGAGATCCCTACCACCAGTAAAATCCCCCTTAAGGGTTTTCGAATTTGTGCCAAAGTTTTATTATATTTATTAAGTGGATAAATAATTAAAGAAAAACAGCTTAGTATACATAAATGCATATGGACCACTTGATCTATCATTATTTTACCACTACAGCACTGTAGGGTATTAGAATTGTAAGAAAAAAATAAAAACTCTCACCGAAAATGTCCGTCAAAACAAAAGCCTGGAAGAATCTACATGCATGTTTTATTGATGAATTGTCAACATGTCAACTTGAAATCCAACTAAGATTTGACCTCTTGTTTGGAAACAAAATTAACAATATCTAAAACAAAATTATGCGTCTTTGATAGAGAAAGTATTTTAATATCGCGAGATTAACAACAACAATGAACCAAAACAACCAAAAGAACATCAAGGGAGATTTATCAACAGAACTGTTCAAAAAAACTCATTTTATGGTGAGAACTTGATACAGTTGTGAAATAACAGTGAAAGTTATATACCTTAACCTCTGCACAAATCTGAGCAGCTTAAACACTCGTCTTACCCCAAGGGTGGGGTGACTTATATCCCCCCCCCACCCCGTTAACTTTCCTCTGCTGGTGCTACAATGTCGAAACCTCCAGTACAAGCTTCAAGGTACGTCACCTTTCCGTTCATTTTAGTGCAAAAAAGTGTGAAGGTAGCCCCTCACCAGGGTAGGGTATGTGCGTCAAAGTTCGACGGGTAAGGGGGTGGTTTGTCACCCAAGAAAACTTTAGGGTACATTTTTAAACTATTCTGGCACAGTATTGCTCTAAAACGCTAATGTTATGTAAAACTTTCACTTGCCATCATTTGGAGGTGAAAACCGCATGAAATTCGATATTCCTGCCTATTCGCCTATTTTCTGTGGAAAATGTAAATTTTGTGTGACTGGTGCACTTTAAGACGTCATGCTATGAGGTGGGTACTTATTTTGATTTCAATGGAAAGAGGAGACATAGAAGCTATCCACTTATATTACAAACATAAGCCTAAGGCAGGTGTTTTATATACAATATTGAAGGTTTATGACGTGCAATGGAACTAATATTTTCAATAAGGTAAAGCATGACATGAGACATTCCATCTTTCACCGAATGAAAATATATTCCATTGCCGAATGGAAACATTCAAATTTGTTTATATAACACCTAAAATAGAATCCTGGTACTTTGATATAATAGAAAGTACTTACAATTTCTCCTGTGTCCACGTAGGCAGGCTGCCTGTTGCGTCCAACTTTCACAAATTTATATAGGAATTTTCCAATGTTTGTACTATAAACATCTTGGTGAGCAGAGGCTATAGTTCCCAACACGTGTCGATTATGTAGACAACAATATCCTTAAGCTTCAAAGCACTGCACTGAGTAAATGAATAGCGAAGTAAATGTATCCAATGCTTCAAAAAAAGGGCACGCGAATTTCTCAGAGTAACTCAAATCCATCCAAATTGAAAATAGGTAACATCAAAGTCAAACTTTGCCAATGTCAAATAGTAACAGAACTATTTAACATAATTCCACGTGTAAAGTTTTTATATTTAGGTTGTTGTGAAATTCCACTGGCCCAGGAAAGGAAATGCTGCACAGATGCGTTGTAGTCATTTTGTTGGATGGGGCTGAAATTGTTATTCTTGTAGAATCAATTGCTCTTGAGAATTTGTCAATATGCCTATCTGCGGCTACGGCATCCAGACTCTCTCCCTGAATTGCGTCATATAGTTTGGTCTCGGAAGCTGTGGTAGGGCTAGGCCTAGCCGGCATAGGCTCAGCCATAGGCGGCATATTTTCTTGCATTTGGACGGCAATTGAAGCACTCATTTCCTTCTTTTTCTCATCGCTTGTGCGGGCATAGTGCTTCAGGGAAGATTCAGACTTGTGGCCAGTAACAGCCATAATATCACGGCTTGCAAATCCTGCATGGTCTAAGATGGTCACAGTAGTCGCTCTCAGACTATGATTTGTGTACTTCTTGGTACAACCAGCTGCATCAGCGATACCTTTCATCTTTGTGCCTAGGGTGTTGACACCCAATGGTGCATTACAGTACCAAGGTCCTTCTGACGGAGCCATGGGTTTGGGGCGCTGCCATAGGCTATCCAATGCAGGATTCAGTACCTGCTTATAAGCCAGAAAGCTGGACACAGGGCATCTGCTTGACCCAGGAATTTCATACATGTGGCCAGAGTACCCCTCGTCATCATTCTCTCTTCTGGTTTTGTAAGTGTGTCCCGATGCACAATATAGCGAAGGTTTTGTTCATCTGTTTGGAGCACAAAATCATCAGCCTTCATATCCCATAGATTTTCACGTCCCCTGTTGGCAAAGTAAATCATTACATCCATGAACACTTTGTTCTGTAGGCCAGGTGGTGTGGTAATGTTGAGGGCTTCCGATGAAAAAATTCTAGCCATGTCTTCCTTACTGATTGAGTTCTTGTGTCGCACAGATCCTTTCCCTTCCTTCTTAAGTTTGACCATCATTGCCTTGTACACGTCACTGCTTGCTGAAAACTTATCTGATTTTGTGATATCGATATCTCTTTGCGCTTTGAAGTGGCGATGTAATCCATAGCGGATCCCGTGCATCGTCTTCTTCGTGTACAGCGTACCGTCTGCTTTGCGTAGACCGGCATAAAACCGCGACAGAAACTTATCGAGATCTGCCTCATCCATGGCTTCAACGGCAGCTAAACTCGACCCAGCACATGCTGCATATGCATCCAACCGGTTGACTGCATAACGTATTTGTTTCTTCGTATTTTCCGCATCCGATCGGTCTAAATGCTCGCTCAAATCTTCTTCCGACCCAGCACAAACGATGGATTTGTGTTGCCCCGCCATCTTTAAAAGATCGTCTGGTAACCAATGCCATCATCCGGGTATTACTATACTACAATCGCGTAGTCTAAGGCAAGTTTTCGCAGTTTATGTTAATGGTTATATACCATCGACGCGGCATCACCGCAAATATGGGAAGGGTGGGGGTGAAGGCGTGGCAATGTACCGAATGAATGGAACAAAATGCACGGTGAATGGAACCAAATGCACGTGAATGACTTGAAATACGCAATGTAACATTTTTCACTTAAATGGGAAAATATCTCTGTCATGTTACCTATAATCTACCAATCAAATGACAGATATATTTAGGTGTATATAACAACTAATATTCAGGGAGGAATGATATATTTATTATTTTTAGAAAAGTGCAATTTTTTAGACTTGACATATCCCACATATTGAAAGGTCTACTGTTATCTAGAGAAAAATGATTTCATATACGTATACCCAACTCTTATCCGAGCATCTTTTTGCCCTTTTTAAATATAATGCGATGGCCTAGCACGTTCCCGTCCACTATGTAAAACTCACATTCAATTTTTCACACAACAAAATCTATCAGACCGTAGGCCGATAGCCAACCGGTTTTCAAAATTTTGTTGCATGAAGATGAACAGCACACGCATTCTCTCAGCTGCACCCAGTGGCGTAAATTCCTTTTTGACATGGGATGGGGTGCTGATGACAATTATGAATGAAACAGTTTTTGCTGAAAAATCCAATCACCTAGCACAAGTGCGTGTGAAGCGCGCTAAAAAAAATTTGCCATTTAGAAGCTTAAATCGTTAAATGTAATAATGTAAATAAAATCGGTGTGAAAAGCGCGCCAGGAATTTACAATATTAAAACTATTTGTGGTAAAATATGAGTTTTTTGTCAAAAACATATGAACAAAACGGGCATCAACTTGGGGTGATGAATCTTATTGACCCCCCCCTCAACCAAACATTGGGGATATATCCCCACCACCCGGCAAACTAGCACCACTACTACTACTACTACACTACTAAGTCGGCCTCAGCCAGGATCTAGCACGGATCATCTATTCTATAGAGATCTTCCACCTTTTGGATTAGCCGCCATCTTGCCGGGAATGCAAAGTACATTCCAAATTTCTGGAGACTTTCCAAAATCATAAGACGACATGCATGTAGATAGATATGGCATAAAAGAATGGGTCACACTTGAATAGCACAAGTACTTTGAGGTCGGGTATTAAATGGATCTGAATGACGAATACTACGGGAGAACACCTTTGCTATCCTGCATACATAAAATGATTCGCAAGCAATCATTTGTGTCTACCACTCCTGGTCCCTTTTCAGGATGTCTACATAAGTTTTTCGTTGTCCGCCCCTTGTCCGATGTCCATGTGTTGGTTCCCAGAGAACGAGTCTACTGGTACACAGCTCAGGGTGGCGGTAACAGTGGCCTGCACCAATGATTTCATTTTAGATGTTGCAAACATTCAGTAGGCCGACTGCATTAGGTCTAGGTGCTCCGCAAGTTTCTGCACCATCAACATCAATTCAATAATGTACAATAATATTTGTGTCTTGTAAGGGATCCGCGCTTCTAACCAACAACTAAGAACAAGTGATCTTTTCAGAGATTCCATAATCAAAGATGAACATATTATGCAAATGTAAATGTTATGTTGGCGTTCCGTTTTGGAGTTCACTTATTTTAAATGATTAAAATTTGGGCTTCGAATTCAACTTCGCACATTTATTTATTTCCCTTACGTCCCTAGAGTTAAAATGACTACGCACCTGACGATAACAAAAAAAGGAAAAATTGGCTGTGAAGCGGCTGAAAGACCAAAAAGTGGTCTGAAAATGCCATAAAAAGAATTTCCACGTAACGCACAGGTTTTTTGATTAAAACGCATAGCGCTTAGGATTTTGAGATAAATGAAGCTGAGACTTTTTTGTGTCCTACACGAGAAGTTTTGGAAACAAATTTGATCTGCAGAGTTGATAGATCTGGACAGTATTTCTACCAGGATTCAGAGTTATAAATTTCGCTACTACATCAGAAAAGCTGTCGTCTGTTGAATAGAGTTTTTTACCAGTATTGTACCCTATTTGCCCGGTATAGTAATTTTTGACCGGTATAGTATACAAATATATACTGCCGTGAGAGGCTCTGGTTAAAAACTATGAGCCCGAGATGACATCAAGTAGACCTACTACTGCGCTCCCCTTCGGGAAAATAGTACTGTCTCGGGTCAATAGTTTTGACTATGTCCCTCATGGGCAGTCGATATTTATATATTTTCTTCTCCCACATATCTTATGTGCTATCGATTCCATTAGGTCAAGGTGATTGTCAGGTCAGTAGCGTACCCGGGGGGAGGGAATCTTGCCCCCTCCTTCTCCCCTGAAAAATTATTGATTCTGTGTATATGCACCAATTTACAGTGAAAACAACATAGGCCTATACTATTCTAACAAATTTTAATATATGCTTGCCCCCTGAAAATGTATGTCCCCCCCCCCCCCCCAAAAAAAAAAAGCTGGTTACGCCAGTGTGTCAGGTGCCTGGCCATATGGGGTGTTCACAGATTTTGAATCCACAGTCATTTAGGGGTAAAATAGGGACATGCTCTCTAACCCCTTCTGAAAGGTGGGTGACCCGATCACTTGGATAATGAGAAAAATATGAAATTCCGTCTGATATCAAAATCTCTATTTTGATGGAGTAAAGCGGGGGACCCGGTTGTCGGGTCACCTACGTTCAACATGTCAAAATGCTTCTTGTGTTAGAAGGTTGGGTTGATCTCGCCAGACCTCGTCAAGAGTGAAGCCCTGCCCAAGTCCCTTACAGAGCGTTCACAGATTAGGGGCAACATTTTATTGCAGGGTCACTAAAGGTTATTCTCTCTAAACCACCTTTTTTTCTGCTCTCTGCCTAAAACTTGAGTATTACATACCATGGCACAAAATTGCCAGATGGCAAGCATATTGAGTGCTCACGGATTTGGAGTCCAAGGTCATCCAGGGGAAGTATCTTCATCTGCAAGCCTAAGATACCCTAGCAATAGCCTTTATAGTACATTGGGAAATGTACTTAATGTTTTGGTTTAGTTTTTTTCTAGACAATTTATGCACCAATGTTTTTTCCAATGCAAATTTCATTGAGACTCGAAAATTGGGTTCATTTTTAAATGTGTTCTTTGGTGGGGTTTTTTAGGGGAAATTTTTTTTTAATTTTTTACTTTTTCATTGTTTTTTTGTGTTAAAATTTATAATATTACCAATCTGTTCGTTTGCTCATACGGTTTCTAAAAAGGTATATTTTGCCATCCCAGCGGGCATAGTCGTTTAGAGCTTACGTCGAAACGACGTTGGCACGTCGAAACAGGTCGACGTTTTTATGATTTACGTCGAAAATGCAAATTGAATCGTAAGTGTTAAGAAGACGTCAAATCGAATTGCCCTTTTTCGACATAATATGTGTAAATTTCTCAAACAGGCGCGCGACGGTCTTTTCGACGTTCTCACGTCGATTGCCCACTGGATATTTATGACCTATTGTGTTAGTATCAATAGGCTCAAATGATTCAAGGTCCATATTTATGAATGGTCCGTTTTTTTGTTTGAAATCTGTTTTAAAACTCGTTCATTGGTCAACTTAATAAGAAAATGTATATAGATTCTGTGGTTTCACCTTTCAAAGTGAAACTTTTAACCAGATATGATTGTGGTCTCCCATAGACCCTGTGGACCACGGCCAATTTGCCCCCTTAATTATCATCAAAATGTCATACACGCGACCTTATATTTTAGGTCTTCTATATAGGAAGCGAAAAACAATTTGGCACCATTTTTAAAACACACCGTGGGAAACTGAAGTTACCCCCAGTAGTGACCTTGAACCCGTTTGCCTGTAACTCTTTTACATAACCCTCAGGTAGGGCACACTATACCTTTCTGTTAATCCTTGAAAGTACTGAACATGATGTATAAACCTTAAAACAACCATTTTTTTGCCCCTTTTATATTTTGACCCTGTATAAAAACCTTGCCCATAGAATACATCCAACTGAAACATTTGAAAAAATGACAAACCCATGATTTTTTTGGATTCCCCTTCATACAATCTTGATTTAGAAAAACCTTGGTTGCCAGATTGTATAAATGATTTTCAACAAAATACAGTTCCACATGTCTATGAATTAGTATTTCAATCCGCTGCCAAAAATAACCTCTATTAGCTGACCGTTGAGTTATTAGAATTATTAACACCTGATCTGTCAGAATTTATTACACTATTGCTCTTTATTACAATAACCCTTAAATATTGCGACTGGAAATGGCAGATCGTTCCAGAGATCCAAAATATGCTATTGGATAATCGGAGGGAAACAAATTAACGCCCGAGGGTATTCTTTACCAGCATTTATTAACAACCTTTTAGAGGCTGGTTCAGCCTCAGGGTTGGCCTCAAAAAATACCTTTGTTTCCCGATTCAGAGGACTTTTAACACAGCTAAATTAAGTGGGAAATTTGACTAAAAAATGAAAACGTGCCAGAAAAGATTACGGAGCTGAACGTTTTTCTGAAAGTAACTGTCTAGGCGTTTTCCATCTTGAAATGATTGTAATCTTTGTAGTTAGGGGAAGGTGGGGTAATATGGACCCCCGGGGCATTATGGACCCCCCTTACAACTTTTAACAGGGGATGGTAGGAGTGTTCCTGCTATTGCTACTGGGAAGAACATCATTCAACAACTGAAATTCAGTTATTAACGGAGGTAGTGCATAGTGTTCTTAAAGTCATAAGAAATATTCCAAATTAAAATTGTCAACACGTTTTCTTCTTTATGTCAGTGACACCTTAAAACATCCCCATTTTCTCTTGGGCCTCGGTCTGGAGGTTGTTACCATGGTAACATATGGTACTGACATCACCCATGTATCAGTACATGTATCAAATTCCTAGCTTATATCTAATTAAAAACACGGCTGGATACTTTGTGTATGTGTGATCTGGGGTAATATGGACACCCTATATTCCCATGTAGAAACTTTATTGGACGGGGCAATATGGACCATGTGCTGATGTGAGGTCGATTACCCCGCCCCTATTGCAAATAACGTGGTGGTCCATATTGCAGACACATGGGGTAATATGGACCCTTTGCAAAAAAAGTTTAAAAGCCTATATCTTTTATTTGGTTAGAGATTAATGAATATCTTTTGGTCTGTACCTGCCCATGAACCAAGCTTTCAATTGACAATGAAAAGTCGTTAAAGAATAAAATACAATTCTTGGAAATTACGATCTTGCTTAAGGGGTCATATTACCCATAGAGCTGGAATATTAAAACCCAAGAGGAGAATCTCCGCGGTATTAATGGAATTATAGCCCCAGCCCGTAACCGTTTTCTCCCACACACAGCAAGCGCGCCGTGGTTGTTTGCTGCGTAATCACGCGAGTGTCGTCACTGTTGAGGCGCAAGCAACACGCATATAAAATCTGTTGCTGTCACGCGACTGTTACCAAAGTGGTTTGCTTCCCCGTGTTCATTGTCTGATCGGGGCCTAGTTTTCTTTTTCTGCAATAATTATGCGAAAAACCAATCGATTGAAGAAACTAAGCTTCTAAAAAGATTCGGCATCCCGACTGCACAAAATGTCTCCCGATGACCCTTGTAATTTTGCTTGGAGGAACAGAGATTTTGTGGAGGTCCGTGATGGATAGCAATGTGGGCATCAGTTTGTTGTTGTTGTTTCACTCCCTAAGTGTGATGAACGTACAATACTCGCGTGTCTCATTAATATGCATAAGAAGGATTTCCCAAATACGACGATACTTAAAACAAATTGGTGGTGGTGCCCAAACCTATGATAATGAAGTGCTATGCTCATTATAAATACTTTTTTTTGGGCACTATAATTTGGTTACGACGCCATTTCGGGAGAATCTTCGGGTCTGGGGTTATATTTACGTCATTTAGTTGACCCCACTACTATTCAACGGTCAAAAATTTTTATTACTGGGCGAAACTATCTCGTTTTCTTCAGATACAAGAACAAATAGACTAATTTAACAGGCTTGACACTCTTGTTAAACAAACTTATTTTTGTAACACGTCTGGTGGGGACAGGGGTGGTGTTGGCAACCCCTATCATTTTGCTAACGAAAAACCCCAATGGTGGATAATTCGGTTAATTTTGTTAACAACACTGTAAAAAATTACAGTGCAATTTACAGGAAAATCCTGTAAAAAACTACAGTATTTGGATGTAATTTGGAAATACAGGAAAGTACTGTAATTTTATGTCCAATATTTCCGGCCTATAATGACAAAATTTAAAAATGAAGCCTTTATTCGAATTTTAATGAGTAACAACGTTATTATACACCGATGAATCTTCAATTATACGATTAAGCACTAAATTTTACAGGGAAAAAATACTGTAAATTTACAGGAAACTCCTGGCAGGGGGCAATTCTGCCAACAAAACCCCGGAAAATACAGCTTTTACAGGTTTCATTTAAATTTACTGTATTATTTTATCTCCTTATTTAAAAAAAAAAAAAAACTCAATTTTACAGTATATGCAGTGAAACAATTGTGGATAGGCATACTAAGTTAGGGTGTTCGTTCGTGCTTTTTACTCTACACACGTTCACAATCTCTGTAATACTCACCAAAATAAGCTAATATAATATGTTTTGAGTGTTTCGATTAAATTAATGTTAAGTATACTGTTAAAATTTTACGGTTAATTGTTGGCAGAATTTGGCTTCCAGGATTTTCCATGTAAAATTTATAGTATTTTTTTACAGTGATGATCAAATTTTTCAAATTGGCTCAAGTAAAAAACAAATGAGAACAAACAGCTATATTAAGCTGGCAATACTGTATGACGATCCAAATTTTTTCTAAAAGTAGGTTTCGCCACATGGTTTAACGTCTTCTGTATATCACATATTATAAATAGACTTACTAACTGCAGTCAATGTAAAGTGATATAATCAAGTGATTTCACGAGCTTTCCTGCAATTTCCAACAAAATGTTAAGTGTGATACAGCTAAAAGAATTCAGTGTGCTTAGTTAATGATGACGCCAAAAAAATGATTAATCGTAAATAACGATTCCACATTTCTGAAAAAAATAACTCAACATTTGTCCCAAATAAGTTAAAGGTATGATTATGTGAACCTAAAACGTGAGCAAAAGCAAAAAAATTACGAAAAAATTACGATTTTTTGAAACTGTTGCTCTGTCTTAATTTATCTGTTTGTTTCGGTGTTGTATGACAGATTAGTGAATGATAAAAACACTCTAGCCAGGACGATCGTACGGCATGGGCCCTTTTTTTTATGGGAGTTTGGCATGGATATTCTTGGATGGAGCGTGTTCGAACCCTGACCTCTACACACCATGGATAGCGAGTATGAGGTCGCCGCGGGTCACAACAGGAAGTGCTTTTTTACCCCTTGACAATATGGCGGGAAAAACAATGCAGACACCATTGCCAAGTTAAATAATTTGTATAGGGCCTAACAATAGAACATCTGGTGGAATATTTTGTTACCAGCAGGGCGTATGCTTGTTTCCCCCATGCATATTGTCAAGGTAAAAACGCAACTTTCCTTTGTGACACTCGGCGACTATTCAGCTGTGAGGGCAGCCCGCATCTCCATGTGTAGAGGTCAGTGGTTCGAACAAATACAATGTAACGGTCTGTCGAATAACGTTTTGATCTTGTCTCGCGGAATAGGAGGAACACCTTTGTGTGGATAGACCTCTTCTTGCATAAGCTCAAACCACCTCATCTGATCATGAAATTTATAATGGGGCACTGTGATCCAATGGATTACACACGACCAATATCATGGACCCAAAGGTCCTGGGTTCGCGTCCCGACTGAGGCCAATGGTTGTGCACTTGGACACTTTACCTCGCTTGCCTCTCTCCACCCAGGTGCAAAATGGGAGCTATAAGGAGTGAGTGAGTATTAAAATTTAACAACTTCTTCTTAGTGTATCCACAAGTCATTGGTAATGCTTGTGGTGGTGTCAGGATTTATTCCAATTTTAACTTAGTAAGCTGATCCGGGGCAGCATGTATCCATGATAGGGACGCTCCTGACATGGGCAATCAACACAATAGTGTCAATCGTGTTCACTATTAAGGTACATTAAACATTTAAATTTAAAACACTTTATAAAACATTACACTTTAGTAAATTCTAGTAAACAACCTTTATAAAAAGTTAAAATATTTAAACAGATCAGCCTCTTTCAGGAAATTTATCATCTAAATGCTAAATCTCTTAGTGATCTTATTTCAAATCAACCACCTCACATTCGTCAGGATAGTAATGCCATTGTTTGAATGGTTGATTCTGGTTGAACATATTTCTTGATACATTCCGGTCTTGCTCCTACAAAAAACGTGTACGCGCATTGTTAAACATCGCATGCCTTACTATAATAATTCAATTCACACAGCACGCCGTGAACGCCGTCAAGCAGAACGGAAATGGAGAAAGTCTAGATCTGGGCCTTGATCGTGAACTTTATTTAATTGCTAAACAAAATGAAATGATCTCATCATGTCTGCAAAACAAGCATTTTTCAAAGACAAACTATCCTCATGTTCAACTAAAGATTTCTTCGCACCCTAAACTCGCCGTCTCACCAACTTCTAATCATCTACCATACTATGACGCTGGGCAACAGATCTCGCCAATCAGTTCTCCTCATTCTTTGTAAATACGATTTTAAACATCAGAAAGGAACTGGACAGTCAACATGTTATTATTCCTAATTGCTTTCAAGGAAATCTTGTAACATATTCCTCCTCTTGAAGTGTTCAGTGAAGAAGAAATTTCAAAAATCATCAACTCATCACCAAGCAAGACCAGTCGGTAGATCCTATTCCGACATGGTATCTCAAGGAAAATTACCTCAACTTCTTCCAGTGCTTACTGAATATTGTTAAGTTCTTCTTTCTACTGGAGTTTTCCCATTTGGCGTAAAGTAATTGAAAGATCAGCATGCACGTCTAAGAAATAATTTATGGATTTATTCAGACTTGCAGGCCCTTACCAATCAGCCTACAGACCATGGCATAGCACTGAATCGGCACTTATCAACAGTTAAAAAATGACATTATGTTTTCAATTGATGCTAATAAAGCTGTTCTTCTTGTTTTATTGGACTTATCAGCTGCCTTCGACACGATTGATCGCAATATCTTAATTTCACGTCTTTCTCAACGAATTTGTGTCAAAGGCCCTGCGCTAAATTGGTTTCGCTCCTATCTTGCTGATTGGTCTACCAAAGTTGATATAGCAGGTCAGCTTTCTGAGCCCATTACTATGCAGTTTGGTTTACCATAGGGATCTGTTGTTGGACCTGTTGGCTGCATCATTTACACCCTTCCAGTTGGTGACATTGCTAATCATCATCATGTCTCTCATCATGTATATGCCGATGACACACAGTTATATGTATCTTTTGACCCCAACTGCCGGGAGAACTCGAGAGTGCATTATCTCAACTCCAAAATTGTATATCTGATATAAAAAAAACTGGATGACTGCAAACAAACTTAATTAGTTAACTGAAAGTTAAAAAAGATTCTCATGACTGCATCGCCATGTATATCAATAAAACATCTGCCATCTAATGTAACGCTTTCTATTGGAAGTTAACACATTGAACCTGCAAAAACCATTAGGAATTTGGGTGCTTTCTTTGACACTCACATGACCATGTAATTTCTATATTATAAAATCAGTCAGTCCTGAGGTCACAGTGACACAATTGATAACCGTAGAAATTGTTGTACGAGGTCAGACGGCATGGATTTGCACAAACACACAAGGCACGCGTCCGTGCTCTTTGTTTGATTCCCCAAACATAAAACGTTGCAAAATCAGTGATGTTTTTTCGCCATGTTAGAAGTTAGGGGGAATTCATTTCAAACTGGCAATCTATGAACTAACAGTGGTCTTCGCTTTCTCCAACATATACAGCTCACGTCACAGAACTTTTTTTATACAGATAAGATTCCCTTTATACATTAAGATGTAATATTCAATCAAAAACCAGAGCACGCCCCCGGCCATGATGATATTGGGAATTATATCGTGAAACATGTAATAAGTGAATTGCTCAACATTAACAATGATTTTTAATTTATCATGTCAACCAGGAGTAGTTCCTGATAGCCTAAGGTAGTAGCAAAGGTAATACCCATTCATAAAAAAGATTATACCTGTTTGTTTTTCCAATTATAGACTGTTTCGTGTTGCCATGTTTTTCTAAAATCCTGAAAGGTTATCTTTAACGATGCAACGCAAATTACATTGATACATATGATATCCTTAACACAAGAAACAATTGGTTTTCGATCAAACCACTGTCACATATATGGCATCATTAACTGGGTGATAAATTATTCAAGCTACTGAGAATAATGAAATCACGATGGGAATATGTTAGATTTATCAAAAGCATTGATACTATTGACCATAAATATTACTTAGCAAACGCTTTAATATTATGGGTTTAGAGGTATTGTACTTCAATGTTTAAAAATTACTTAGAAAGTAGGAAACAATATGTCATTTTAATAAAAACCAAAATCTATCTTAAGGATATTGTATGCGGTGTACCACAGGGATATATATGGGGCCGCTATTATTATATTAATATATTAAGATTTTACTACAACTTTTCATCAGTACTATATTTCATATTGTTTTTGCGGATGATACCACTATTTTGTTTTCACATTCTGATTATACAGTAAGTTAAGATTTAACAACATGACCTCTGTGAGTTAACAATTGGTTTAAAGCCAACAAGTTAAGCGATTTAATGCTAGTAAAACGAAGTTATATGGTATTGGGTACTCCCCCGGAAAACCTTAAATACTGCTAAAACTTTAACGGATAACAATACCAATGTTGTTTTGGATGGACAACACTTAGATAAAGTAAGTGAGAACTAAGTTTTTGGGGGTAATAATCGATTAAAATCTACCTGAAATATCCATATTGAGGCCCTACTAAAACAATTTCACGAATTGTGGTATTCTCAATAAGTTGAAAACATTACATTCCTGAAAAGATTCTTTTCACATTATATTTGTTACCCTTATCCTGCCTTATATTAATTATAGTGGTCTTGTCTGGGGGAATTCATGCAAAATTTATTTGGATAAAATTCTCAAATTACAAAAATGGGCTCTTAGATCAATGTCAATATTCACGCACTATAGAGCCCCTCACCCCCCTAGTTCTAACGTTGATAAGATTCTTAATGTCTATGATGCTTATAAAATTTTAGAGTTAGGAGTATTCATGTTTAAAACATTTACAAAATAAGATTACCAGTATTTTTCATGACTATTTTATTAGCATGGCCGATGTACATTGCCATCACACAAGAAGAAATGCAATGGATTATCAATTTCACCAGAATACAGAAAGCATTCGCAGACCAATCAGTAAGATCTCAGGGCCTATTCTTTGGAATTCGTTTAAAGTCCGGATAAAAAACTTCAAATACAGTTAAAGCATTTCAAGAAAGAAATCCAATGGGAAGTCAATCTATAAAATCTTACACCTATTTCTATTTCGTGGGGCAGTGTAATGTCGGTGTGGTTGGTATACCATGGAGTGCTGTGGTACTGGTAAGACTTTTAAAAGTTTACTAAAACGACTCCATGGTCCGTTGACCCGTGTTTATTCATAGGGCTTTATTTTTTGCTTATGTAACTTTTTTTATTTCAGGGGTGATCGTTTTTAGGGCCTTATTTGGCCTTTTGATCATCTCCTCCATTTCATTGTTGTTGTGCAAATTTGTATGTTTAATGATTAATAAGATGTGATTGATTGAGTGATTGATGATTTGTCAACTTAAAATGATGTGGTGGCTCCGGAATTTGTCAAGACCACGCATATATTTAACACGATTTTTTTCACTTTCATACCTTGTTTTCAACCCCAAAAAATCATTATATTCATAATATTACCATCTGAGGTATTATGAAGTAGACTTGTAGAACATTATGCAATATTTGTAAAATGAAACAAACGTATTACGAGCCCCAAAAAACGAAGTGTTTCAAACGTTTCTACCAACGGGAGAGGTAAAGCGCTGCACCATGTTTCATGTGAAAAAGAAAATAAAGCATGCCAGCGGGACCTGATGTCTCCAATGTATGTTAGCGTTTTCATTTACGAAATATCGCCAGAATCAGGAAATATATCGATCAACCTACACTCACATGCAGTACGTCATTAAAGACACTATCAGTTGATTTATCTGAAAGAGTCAAATATTTGAAATTGGCAGGGAGAAGAAGGGAATAGCGTGAAAGTGAAGGATAAGTCTGTTATAAATTCCATAAAGTTACTTTTTCCCAAACTGAAGAATTGACAGAAAAGGAAGAAAGAAGAAAGCAAAGAAAAGAAAAACAGCAGTGTTCCAAGATTACGATTCTCCATTCAATTAATGCTGACTATTGTGGTTCGGACAGTAAGACTAAATTCGATTTTGCCACTTATTGGGTGTTTCTGGGTCTTTGTTTGCAGGCTATGTTAGGCTACCCTGTTACTTGTTACATCCATGCAAAAATCAGATTTTGATATTTTTTTTTGATTTTTGATTTAGCAAATCAATGATATAGTGCCTTTATTCTTCAAGTCTTAGATTATTGCAACAGCCTTTTCTCGTCCCATCTACTAATATCTCTCGCCTTCACGTCTACAGAAGTGGCAGGGGCCCCCCCCCCACCCCCCCGTTTTTTCCCCCTTATATTTGAAGTTGACAGCAGAAGACACGCCCCTGGACACTTTTGCAATCACCTAACTGGTACCAATACGTCAACGGCTCATATTTAATTACTTTGTTGTATATAAATGCTTCAAACCAAAGGACACAACTATTGAATTGTTTATCTTTATATGTACAAAAAGACAACTCCGATCTTCCAATGAATTATCTTCGTCTTAACTACCCTACACTATAGACAGGCCCGCGTACGTAGCCAGCCATCGACGATAGGGGGTTCGATTTAAATCGGTTAGGACCAAACATTGTGCAGAGCGCCCTGTCGCGTGCGAGCGCAGCAGGGGGAGTCTGAGGGGGATGTGCCCCTCAGAAAATCTGGGAATTTTGTAAAATGAAAGCCAAAAGGGCATTTGATGCACATTTTCAAATTAACCATAAATAGTTTTGACTCGTTTTCGTTTCTAGGCACGCGAGCGTCGCAGGGGGAGTCTGAGGGGGATGTGTCCCTCAAAAATCGGGAAATGTAGGAAAAAATTGAAAAGCCAAATGGGATGAATTTGTGCCACCATTTTAAAATTAAACCTAATCTAGTTTTGAGTAGGTTTTGTTTCTAGCCTTCATATCATTTCTCATGAGGTGAGCGCTTAAAAATATTGAACTAGACCCAGGTGGAGGAACTCACAGACACGAGAAACCTACACATAACGTTACAAAAGTTTTCACGGTCGGGTGACAAAAAACTATAAATAAGATATAAATAGCCATCAATCACGCACGATCACACGTTTATCCAATGAGTTCTGTTAATCACTATTACGCGCATGCTCCGTCAGTATTAGTCCCTCTAGAAGGACTCTCGTTTTTCCCCACTGACTTAGCCACCGAGCTCGTAGCGCCTGAAGACCCGCTCCGCGCTCGGTCACAGGGGGGATGGACACAGGAGGAACGAGGGTCCTTCTAGATGGACTAGTCAGTATAGATCTGCAATGCCATATGCAGTCACTGGGAAATATTTTCACGGGTGTGTGTTTTTCAACGGTCTCCTGAACATTCAAAACTAAGGATGCAACAAAGTGATTTATTTGAGTGTGAATTGAAGAGGGATAGAGGGGTGGATTAATGAATGAAAAACATCTAGCGAGCGTTGTTGATTTTATGAATAAACATTTAAGCGACAGCACGGAGGCTCGCCTTGACGAGCATTTGCAGTGGTGTTGTAAAACCCGTAGTAGAAATGGTAAGTTCGAGGAATGAAGCCACGAATAAGAATGGGTTTCTACGAATGTAAAAGTACCATGTCAGGAAATATTATTTGAATTTCATGTAAGTAAAGTATTACCTTTCATTATTAAGTAGGTTGAATAATCAATACGAGCCGGAAGCGAGCACTGATGTCAGGAAGCTAGTAATGCATAGACAATACGTAGGACGTTGTGTGCAGCTGTACGATCGTGTACGGCGTTGTAATTGTAATAATACATCCACTGATTGGACTATTTTTATCGACTGAGGGCGAATTAGTAAGGGGGTGGGAAGCCCATTCAACCCAGTCGTCCGTGCCTGGCGCTGACATTTTCAAATTTGCACGAATAATTATTATTTTGGGTGCTTGTATACCCACATATGTCAATTCGATATACAAAACAATATAATCCGCCAAAATATCAGTTGTTGGATTTTGGGTGCTATTGGGTGTTAAATTTTGTCCTCCCATGGCCACCCAACGAATGAAATGAACGTCACTCGTCTTGATTTAAATTAACACCACCGCCTCAATGAAATACCATCTTTTCATCTAAGCGCGCATTGCATTATGAATAAAAAGAGTATCTGAGCCAATGATCCAGGTGCACTATTATTACACCCTGGCCACCTCTAACACACTACATCATTTTTATCACTACCGATTGTGTAGATGCAAACGGCACCCACAGTATGTTGAAGAAGCGGGGAGGCAGTCCTTGCTTTTTATTGTTGTACTCTAGTTTTTCTTTGATGGTCGGCAAAACCATATGCGAGCGGATGAATTTCTAAAGATTACGTAACGTTTTGCCTCGCTCGCATAAAATAAGAACCGAACCCTTTGCAATTAGTACACTATGTACAGTGCGGTGTCGTCATAGTGGGAGTAGGAATTTTACAATGGGGGGGGGAGGGGTAATAGAAGCACGGTGGAAAAAGTTGTTCTAAGTCCGCGGATGTTGCTCGTTAGCGAGCTTGAATAGGTTCTACTTAATAAAATAGGTGGGTGGCGTCGGTTTTTTTCTTTGTTTTTCGTTCTTGTTTGGTGGCTTGACAGGTCGTTTTTTTTGGAAATTGTGAAGCGAGGGGGTTCGATCGAACCCCTCGACCCCCCCCCCCGGCTACGCCTGATAGAGTATTAGCTGGTGATGGAAACCTTCACGTATCGGCTCAAAAGAATGTAATCAGCTTCCTTGTATTTATTAATAGAAAAAATCTCACTACGCTATTTTCCAAAAAATCTCTCAAAACTTCTTATGCTTCCAAATCAAGTTTTTCATAGTTTGTGTAAATGATGCACCTTTCAACTGTTGTTTTTAATGGTGCAAATGCTCATGTATGTAGTAATTTGTTGTCCTTTATTCTTTTTTCATGTTGCCTGTGTGGTAACACCCATGTTGTTTGTCCCTTGTTCCTTTGCTTCTAGTTTGGTGTTTTATTGCAATGGCCTTTTTGTCATTTACTTGGTATGTTGATCCTTAATTGCATCTCGCCTGAGCTAATCTAGGATGAAGTGCGAAAATATGGCGTCTCCATCCACAAGGTGCAAGTAAACAGTAGATGCAGATGCAAAAACTGGAGCAAATCTCAACAAAATAAACAGTCCAAAACAAGAACAAATTGCACTATATACAGAGGCAGGAAATGGTTTACAAATCAATTTGCTGCCATACGGAGAAGCATAGCTCTGATGTCTGGTAGGGCTGCTTTTCTAAAGGCCTAGGCAGTAGAAATGGTGACCACTTGAATCTGGAAGGATTAATCCAAACACGTATGGACCTTGGTAGTAGGCAAACTTGTATAGATCTGTAGTTGTATTTGGGATCTGGTACGTAAATTGATGATCATTTCTTGAACTGTATGTAGCTGGAACAACACATTTGGGAACTGAATTGACAAATTGTTGGTAATTTTGAAGAACATTACTGTTTGTGCCAGAAGACGTCTTACATGAGATACACCCTCCAAGTTGTTGAATGATGATGAAACACTGGGTCGTCCTGTGATAATCAGCAAACACAAATCGTGCTCTGCTCTCTGAACTTTCTTCGAGCTTGGTCCACTAAAGTTTTGTGTGTGGGTTCTCCAAATTCTCTGCTGCTATTCGAGCGGACGAACGAGGGACTCATAGGCCCTCTTCTTGACGTCTTTTGAACAAGGAGTTAATGTTCTGCGTAGGAGGCCCAGGGCTGTTAGATTTTTTTGATGATGTGTTGACAATGAGTGGTTTCCGCGGCGATCACTTCAATGGACAATGCCACGCTAATCGTGGCTGATCAACAATGCACGCTGCTGGCCAAGGATGGTGTATTGAAGGAACTCGGCGACCTTTGCTTGTAATTTAAGGACAGCCATTTTTTTTGATGTTGAATTCCATCAGCCAATCCTCAGCCCCCTTAGCCAGGGTCTGCAGGTTCCTTTTTGCAGGATTTGGTGATCTTCTTGGGTTTTTTTTCTCTATAGATGATGCTGTCGTCAGCAAAAACGGATTGATAATTGGATTGTGTCCTGTATGTCGTTGATTATACAATAAGAATAGTGCCGGGAAAGCCCAAAACCGGATCCCTGTGTACGCCTGATGGTTACATCAGCCCATGAGAGGTCTACCATTAACAGACATGCCTGTTGGCGAGAAGAAGAGAAAGCTGATTTGATCCAGCGGAGTGTTTACCCTCTAATCCCGTCAAAAACTCCAACTTGGGCGGATCAAGAGCTGATGGGGAACCTTATCGAACGCCTTAAAAATCTAACAAGATCACGTCGGTCTGTCCAAGATGTTCAAGTGTGGTGGGCCCAGTCATGATGAAGTCAAAAGCTGGTAACTGTTTGAAAGTCGTTCTCTGAAGCCATGCTGCGAGTCACGGAGGATGTTTAATGCGGCATCAAGATGTTTAGCAACATGATCAAAAATATGCTCCAGAAATCTTACACATGGCCAGTTTAGGAGATTGTCGATAGTTTTGCAAGGATCTGATTTTTGCACAAACCTTTCTTAATAAAGCTGGTTTACAATGGCTTGTCCTCCCTGGGCCGTACTTCTCCTGTGTGATAGGAGCGCCATGAATTAGCCATTTCATTATTCTTGTTTGTACAGTGCTTGTTAAGGTGGTATATTAATATATTATAATTACTAGTGTACATTGTATATTTAACTTGTTTTTAAAATTCATCTTGCACTTTGAATGTATTTTTAAGTTTGTAGTTTACGGCATTTTAATTCTGTAAGCGGCTCTGAGCCCTTTTTGGGAATGGCTGCCCTAATGTTGTATGTTGTATGTATGTAATGTATAAGAGGACATAGCAGGGCAGTAAAAATGCATATTCCATGAAGAATAGTCAAAATTTCGCATGAGATTCCCAACAATTCCGGCCTAGCGACCCGACTAAGAAACCACGTGAGACAGCAGTTCACGCTGGCATGCTTTATTTTCTTTTTTCATTCACATGAAAACAATGGTGCAGTTGGTAGAAACGTTTGAAACAACTTCGTTTTTGGGGCTCGTAATACGTGGGTTTGTTTCAATTTTACAAAATATATTGCAAGAAATGTTCTAAAATTCTACTTCAATACCTCAGAATGGTATAAGTTTATATTATATATATTTTTTTGGTTGAAAACAATATGCAAAGTGAAAAAAATCGTGTTTAAAATAATGCGTTGTCTTTACCATTCAGGAGGCCCAACATCATTTTAAAGTTGACCAAATCATACAGGGACATCTATCTGTAAAAAAGTCCGTGCACGTGAAGCTGTATCTGTTTTGGAGAAAGCGAAGACCACGGTTAGTTCATAGAGTGCCCAGTTTGAACATGAATTCCCCTATACTTAACATGGCGAAAAACATCACTGATTGCAACCGTTTCTTGTGGGGAATCAAGCAAGAGCAAGACGCTTGTCTTTTGTGTTGTGCAAATCCATGCTTCTGAACCCTCGTACAACAATTTTCTACGGTTATCAATTGTGTCCCTGTGACCTCAGGACTGACTCAACCACTGCTCCAAATTGGCGAAGGAGTCTATTTTCTATAGCTGAAGGTCAATTCATTAAATGTTTCTTTTCATGACAAGGATCTACGTCCGGTACACTATTAGTTGGGAGTTTTAGGTGTATGAGGGTGGGTAATGCGAATAATTTTCAGACAAAGAATAGACATCACATGCATGTTTTAAATGCCTTAAAAACGCATTTCTTTGATTTAGTCTCTGCCAA
Source organism: Ophioderma brevispina (assembly GCA_023653785.1). NCBI lineage: Eukaryota > Metazoa > Echinodermata > Ophiuroidea > Amphilepidida > Ophiodermatidae > Ophioderma > Ophioderma brevispina. The sequence continues at coordinate 11,904 of JAMKCH010004905.1, read as the reverse complement.
GACTGGCTGGGAAATGGGATTTGGTTAAAACGTTTGCGGGATAGATAAAGGGTGATTACAGATAGAAAGTTTATAAGTAAAGAAATGAATCAGGCCACGTAGAGTTAAACTACGGTGGGCAAGAGGTATATGACAAGGGTGAAAGCAAAAAATTGGAAGGGGTATTAGTTACGAAGAAGAAATTTAGTAACATCTTTATTTGAAATGGACAGGAAGTGTAGCTACATTATATTCAAGCTTATCACTTGAAGTATTCCTTCTAAACACATTTTGCGGCCCAATTGGGCGTTTTGCTATTTTCTTTATTTGAAATGAACGGAGAGATTTACGTACATCAAACTCAAGCTTTTAAAACTTGGTGCTCAGTTTTTTTTTTACAAATCTTTTTGCGCCCAATTGGGCTCGCCTTTTCTAATTTTCTTTATTGTAAAATGGACAGAAGGTGGTACTACGTTAAATAATAGCTTATAACTTGGGGGATTTCAGTTTTAACACATTTTGCGCCCAATTGGGCGTTTTTTCTATTTTCTTTATATTTGAATGACTGGAGAGTTTTTACGTACATCAAATTAAAGCTTTTAATTTGGGGATGGCGTGTTTACATAATTTTGCGCGCCCAATTGGGCAATTTTCTATTTTTCCGTTATTTGAATGCAGCAGGTGTAACCTTTTTAAATTAACGCTTATAACTTGGGTATTAATTTAACGACTTTTGCACCCAATTGGGCGTTGTTGTTCTATTTTTTTCTTTATTTGAAATGACAGGAGAGTTTTTACGTACATCAAACTAAAGCTCGTAACTTAGGGATGCATTTTTACACATTGCGTCCAGTTTTTAACACCTTTTTTGTCCCCAATTGGCGTTTTTTCTTTTATGTCGTTATTTTGAAATGACAGAGTTTTACGTACATCAATTAAAGCTTTTAATTTGGGGATGCAGTTTTACAGATTTTGTGCTCCCAATTGGGCGCATTTTTATTTTCTTATTTTGAATACAGGAAGTTGTAACCTACGTTACAATTCCACCAAGCTTACAACTATTTGAGGTCAAAGGTCACATACCAAGGTCAAAGGTCAACGGGAGATCAAGTTTTAAACAAGGGTGATTGGTTTTCTAGATGGGCAATCGTATACGTGCCTTAGGTTAGGTCACCAGGGGGGTGACGGGGGGGGTGGGGTGGGGGGCGCGGTACTTTAAATCCGTTATATTTCTTTTATACATGTTTCTGTAATTAAGTGCAACTTCAAACTAAGAAATCCATCTACTCCTCTTAAATTCCTTTTTAATATTGTTCTTATCTTGTAAAATTATGATGCCTGGCTACCCGACCCAGTTTGTTAAATACTTGTTTATGTTATTTCTTTTATCTGAAAAGGCCGATTTCCCTCCACATGGTCAAATATCCCCGGGAAGGAGCTTCCTATAAATTCCCCACTTTTTCTCACCATGGCACTTATATCTTGAAATGTTTTCAATCTGGGATCCCTATATATTTTCTACGTATAAGCCCCATAATCAACTCATTCAAGTATACATTTTTTCCAGAAAGAGCACATCACAATGATACACCAAGGGATTGGCTCACATTTAAAAATAACTATGGGTCATTTAAGTATGACCGATTTTAGATCACGCTAAAACAAGTTCGTCCCTTCGCCCATTAAAACCTGACCTGCCCTAGCTCCAACAGTTGGTTCAAAGCATGCATTTTTATTATTAGGAATCCATTAATATTTGTCACTTATTTCTGATATGCCTATTAACAGAAACATTAAAATATGTAAAAGGGACTTGTTTGTTGTATGGTTATATTCTATTAAGGCGCTTTCGCCAATTACACATCACCTTTTCATTGCCTTGCTACAAGTGTTGCTTGGAATCCAAATTAAAACAACAGATTTTTTCAATTGCAAGACAAAATGCAAATACTTCTAACATCTCAGCAATATAGGGAAATGACGACACTCTCTGCCTTTGAAGCCCTAGATAATGAATCAGTAACTATAATGAAATGACTCTCATTGGAAATTTTTCAGCTAATTCTAAGGCCAACGTAAGTGCCTGCAATTCGGCATGAAAATACATTTCAGTTAACTGATTTGACTTTGATCACGCTGCAGCCCTTTCCAAACATGGAGACGCCATCTTTAAAAAATCGCGCGATGCTGATTATATTTATGGCCTGATGTTGAGGGGCAAAATAAAGCTGTCACCACAAATCATTGATTTTGAAAATCGTCCTTCATAGGATTAAATTAACTCTGCCCGTAGCCAGGAATTTATGTGGGGTGTTGCGGATTTTGGTCAGAATGTTGGACCTTTTTTTTTAACAACCAATTTTTCTTCGCTCGCTGCGCTCGCCGGTTGACCCATTTTTTTCCCCGTCGCCTCCTAATATGAAGATGGGTGGGGGGGGGGGGGGTGGTGAAGGGGAGAATGAGACAACCGGCGTTAAACAAACATTATATAATATTATAGAATGCGTAATACAGTAGTATTTGACCAGTGCTTTACATATAGTTATAGTTATTAATTTTCAGTTAATAACAACACTTTACAACGTAATCTTTTCAACAAGGCTCCCTGACAAAAGCGGACCTTCAACATGATAAAGCGGACGTCTTCAAACCTGATAAAGCGGAACCTTTTTCCATTTTTGGGGGATGCGTCGCACCCCCGAAACCCCCTGGCTACGGCCCTGGAGTACCTGATCACTCACTGCCAGGCCAGTGTTGGATTAAAGAATGCAGGTCCATCAATATTTTTTTCCCTTGCGTTATGCCGGTTTTCCCAACATTCCACGAAAATTTCAACAATAATAATGGATAACACCATATCATAGCGTTGAAAGCGAAAAAATACCAATATGAACCGTCACGAAGGCGATATGCAGAGTTGGCTTTCCCCAAATGTCAAATTTTCGACAAAAGCCAAAGAAAAAGGATCTTACCAATCATTATTCAAATACCTAATGCCAACTACAACCCTGGCATGCTACCAAGTACAGATGATGATCTGCCCAAAGCATATGGCCATGAAATCAGTGTCGTCTTCCTCCTTATCATCACAACCCGGATCTTCACCCAATGAACTCATTTGTTCCAAATAAAACTTATGTTGCCAACATAACAAGACTATATAAAAAACGAAAATCTGTTCAAAAAACTGTTCGAGGAAGCTACCGAGGACAGTGACAGGTGATTCGGATCAGACGATGATACTGAATGTAAGTGATTTAACTCATAATATACGATATACTATAGGCCCACATCATGGTATTATTTTCATGAAAAGTTTGCAATGTACGACAAACAGTACTTTTTTTGTTGCTCAGTCCTATTTTACTTGAACGCGGAGGTCAAATCCTATTGAAATCGGCTTATCATTATACTACCGATTACATCTGAAGTGATTCACCCTATTCTAGACAAATGTCGCAGCCCAAATCTATAGAGGGACGGGCTTGGATTGAGGTTGATCGACTATAACCCTTCTAAATGGACATAAAGGTTAGGTCTATATCAAGTTCAATTTTTGTCCCAGGATGACTACGGTGAAATCAAATGATGCAGATTTTATCCAGCGTTTGACACAACCTGTGAGAAAACCCTCTTTTATACGACTCCACAAGATGGAATAGCAGTAGGTTTACTAGTATAGAAAGAAATTTAGAGCGAAAAGTGCTCATAAGTTTTGGGATCAGCAAGTTTTAGAGCAAACGAAGAGCAAATTTTTCCCATCTTAGAAGTAATGGAAATTCATAGCTTTGACAAAATCTTTGCATAGAAGAGGTACGAGAAGCACCCAAGCATAGTCGAAGAACCTTGAATCTGAATAGGTTCAAGCTTTTTTTCAACTACAGTGTGAGTGAATAAAAACCCTACATTCATGAATATTTTTTCTTCAAAGTTAAACGTTTATTTTTGCTTCAATGTTTGTTTTGGTTGTTTTCGTATAAACCGAATGCAGAGAGGTTTATATATTTGGTTTCTTTCGGACTTTGGGTTTCCGAAACTATTCATCCAGTTTTGCCGAGACCTAAAAATTCTTTTTGGCCGAGTTTAGCCATACAATGCGGAGAGACTGACACTGACGTATACATAACAAGTATAGTCAAAGACAATTTCCACATTCAATAGTTCAGATGGTATCGATTCCTTCTCGACAAAAACATATCACTTGAATCAAACGGGTTCGATGTGTGTAACATAATTAAAAGTAATTATTTCAACAAATTAAATTACTCAATTGTTTCATCATACAAGTCAGTTTTATTGAAAATCATCCTATCAATGTCCTCAGTTTCATGAACATAATGAAACTGCACAGAGATTTTTTGTTTTACATCTCTAAGGTAATTATTTTGCCACAAATTCAGTTACTCCTCGTCCTGCGTCCATAAATTGCGAGAACTGAAGCTGAAGTTTTCTGTAAATAAATTGGTATTAAAACTTAAATATCACTAGCGCACTGTTTTTTTTCAGCGGAATACAAAACCACCTATGGTTTCACTTTGGCTTCCCAAGTTTCGCTGTAGGTTAAAAACCATGAAATCTCCTTGCTGATCCAAAGTAACTGTGGTCTTACACCAACTATCTTTACTTTCTTATTTTGGAAATTAACATCCTTTTTAACATTAATAGTATTCTTTGTAATCTCCGGAATTTTTATAAAATCCTTCAATTATTCTCCCAACTTCTTTGTTTTAGCGATAAGTTGGTGTAAATGATGTTTACTCCAAATCACTGCTGAAGACCATGTTACTCTTGTGTAAACGATGCATCTTTGTTTTGGCTCAAAAATCGGCCAACCGGATTTTTAAGTCTCTCACAAAAAGTTTAAACTTCTAACTTCTCTCTTCCTCCAAAGTCCAAATGACACCAACTAAACGTTTTCTGAAAGCCTTTTTTAATGCCCTTTTTTATAACCAAAGCAAACATTTGGAGTCCAAAACTAATTCTTAACATTTTAAAATCACAATGAATGCTCATACGTGTTGGAGATATACAGCAAGTAAAGTTGTATAACAATTTGGGCAAACTGGAAGACAATTGGGGCCAGCGCCTCAAAGAACTAAATCTGTCATCCCCCAGCAGAACTCCATCTGCGTATCTGAACATAGCTCCACTGCCTCTCACAACATTGAATGGAAAATGTATAGGTTTTGGAAAGAGAGGACAGAGAATTTCCCCGACAAGTACGGGAGGCCAAAAAAAAAAACTCCCCAAATTAGAAAAACTTTCACTCTGCAACTCAACCCGTGACCAGTCTTGGAATTTTCCTTCCTTGATAATGCTCTTATCAGACCAAAAGGACTCTCCGGTCAAGCATAAGAGCTGGCTCCACCAGTACATCTCAAGAGTCCTCCTTGTGAGATGGTTGTGCTGTACGCAACCGAATTTGAGGTATTTTATTCTCAATTTCCTTTGTTGAAGTGATGTAGTAAACTTTACTTGCTGTTAACTTTTAATTATTTTTTATTCTGAATGTAGTGTTGTTTTTTACTACTCCAAACTGTATGACTTACAGCAGAACTATAAACTATGAACCCTAGTCCCGCAATTTTGATCTCAAGTGATCTCTAAAGTCCTAGCAAGACTGAGCGATATGCACCCCAAGTCATCTTTGGAAACTAGTTTTAAAAGGTTCCAAGCTGTATTAATTATTATAATTTAGTCTTGAAACGACGAATAAGAACTATTCAATTTTAGTTTCTGGGTCCACGGTGAAGCGGTCTTTCATTGCAAAAATGCATACAGTTTTAGTTTTAGAGAAATGGAACCTTTTTCATCGCCCACTGTTGATATGTTAAGGAGGTATAGTATTTAATGTACACATCAACACAATAGTGTCATTTTAGTGTTCGGGAAGATTTCAATTCACTTTATTATCATATACACGTTAGAGAAGAAAGCCCAGTTTTTAAGAATGCAGGAAGAACTGGTAGTCCCAAACGCAACATGAACTCACCAAGGCCACAACAGGGTCGAACCTGCCACATGGTGCGAAGCCGGGAAGAGTCCACTACGCTATAGATTTGCTTATGTCAGAATTTGTTTTTAGATGTAGATCAAGGTGATTATTTTTTTTCTTTGCTGGCCCAAGAATTATCCATCCAATGATCATGATTTTCTGCTATGCCCAACTTTGGGTTATAAATGTCATGCAAAAATAAATATTTTGACCTCAGTATCTGTGTTGTATTTTGTCATCATTTTTGTGTCACAAATTTTTCCATTAACAATTAAACGATATTCAACAGGCATGCAACATGGCGGCGGCGCCTTGCCCCATTAGTTGTTTTCTCCCCCCCCCCCCCCCCCACCCCGGCAGAAGAAAAATTGATTTTGGGGCCAAAATCCCAAATTTGGACAAATACCAGCGATTTGTGGGCCAAATTTCACTTTGCCCCCCCTTTGCCCACCCAGAAAATGAGTCCGGTGCCAGCCACATGAACTGAAGTAAGAGAAGATTTGTGGTTGTAACATTTCGTACATCCAATTAACCAAATTGGACCAATTTCAGTCCCAATAAATAGGATCCATTAAGTAGTTAACATTCTTTCTTCAGGTTCCTCAATGCAGGGATTTGTACAAACACCAGTCTTCCATGAACTCCTGGCTACAACTTTACAAGTTGACCATGTATTACAAACTATAAAACTTATCGAGAAGATAATTGCAATATAAAATAATACATGTGTATATAAACAAATGTTAATTTGGACCAACTCCCAGTGTCAATAAATTGCGGTGTGCGGGGTGACTAATTTGCAGGGTCGGGGCGACTAATTGGCTGGGGTGCGGGCGACCTAATTGCGGGGTGCTGGGTGATTTTTTTTTTTTTTTTTGCGGGGTGACTTTTTGGCGGGGTGACTAATTTGGCGGGGTGTGGGGTGATTATTTGCGGGGTGATTTTTTTTTTTTTTTGCGGGGTTATTTTTTTTGCGGGGTGATTTTTTTTTTTGCGGGGTTATTTTTTTGCGGGGGATTTTTGGCGGTACTTTTTTGCGGGGTGAATTTTGTTTGTCTTTGTTTTTATGGAAATATGGTAATTTTCAACAACTGTTTGTAATTCTTTGAAAAACCACACATAGCCGCCATTTACATGCTCAGGCTATGTGCAGAGAAAATAGTTACTACTCCTTTAAGCAAAATTTGACTATACACATTTTTCCATAGTTATCAGGAATAACTAGCATTTTTTTGATTTCTCCACAAATGTTCCATAAGATAACTAAACTGCAGATGCCGAACTCTATCACCCCCTTTAGCAAAAAGTCCCACCGCAAAAAAAATCTCCGCCGCAAAAATTCCCCGCAAAAAATCACCCCGCAAAAGAAAAAAATCACCCCCAAAAAGCACCCCGCAAAAAAAAATCACCCCGCAAAAAAAAATCACCCCACAAAAAAAAAAAAAATTCAAAACCCCCGCAAAAAATCACCCCCTCAAAAAAATCACCCCGCAAAAAACCCCACCCGCGAAAAAAATCACCCATACCCGCAAAAAAAACCCCCCCAAAAATCACCCCCAAAAAAATCACCCCGCAAAAAATCACCCCCCTGCAAAAAAAAAACCACCACGCAAAAAAAAACCACCACCTCAAAGAAAAATCACACCGCAAAAAATCACACACGCAAAAAAAAATCCCACCTCCAAAAAAATCACCCCACAAAAAGTCACCACCTCATAAAAAAACTTCACCCCGCAAATATTTCACCCTGCACCCCCGCAAATTTAGCCCCCTGCACCACGCAAATTAGTCACCGCCGCACAAATTGACACACCAAACAGCCAACTACAGCGATAAGGCAATTGATCAATACTGAATGTTGGACTTAACACATTCAAATTCATTGAAGTCGAATTACTACGAATATCAGATGACGTCTTTTCCACTCTGTATGTACCTCTTAATAAAATGTCCATTTGCCTGCATTGTTATTCCAATATGGTAAGACACAGGTTTTGAAAAGTGCATTTGAATGAATTGAAGAAGTCAACAATAAATTAAGATGAAAGGTCAAGGATGGTGCAAGATGTTGAAGAAAACATTTAAAACAACTACAGAAGTTGTTTGTTCCATCTTTCATTCAAACTGTCCCAGCAAAGAGCGTTCATCTGATGTTTTGTTTTGAAGATTTCAAAAGAATGTACGATAGTAGAAATGGGAATTAGACCAAACAGGACTGCAACAATCAAAGTGTGGAACAAAACTAGAGCAAAATTTGCAAGTAATTTAAAGTGGCTGGAGGAATATAAATTTTTAAGTACTAGCTTCCTCCAGCCACTTTCAAACTCCTTCGAATAACACCAAGCCATTTAAAAAACAATAGAGAGATATCTCGGTGACGACCCTCCTCTGGCAAGACCGACTTAAGAAACGAAGTATAATCCCAGGGATTAGCCTTTTAAGTGGATTTAAGAGACGTGCTAAGTGCATATTGAATTCGGCGGGTGTAAATACATCTGAACGGTGCCGCCATCAAAACACTGAGGTTGCCGACGTTTGAAGTGCTTTATCGGTCCCCCGGGTGCCAGTCTCTGGTGCCTAATGGGATTGTTTAAACACGCAATATTAGCACATTTTTTTGAAGAGCTCCCCCAATTTTTCAAAAATGTGGAGATTTTTTTAACAAAAACGATTGTAGCAATTGTTAACTGGCTATAAACTATACTGTGAATGGTTAAGATAGAGCCTCGAAAATGTCTATTTGTTCCCAAACGAAGGATTTTGTACTAGAATAATTAGTATCGGGGAACCCCCGATAATAATTCAACCGGCTGCTGGAAACGGCCTTCCAATTTGAACTAGCCGTGAAATAGCGCCATGTACAACGTGTCTACGCTCATCATTAGTTGTTTTATATGTTCAGGCAAGCCAAGTTAGAGGTTATTTTCTCGAGGTGGGCACTATTTCATAATGGACGGACATAAACGTAGCATTCCAGCTCTGCCGTTAAGTCCAATCGGATCCCACTTCTAATTACCAAAATCGCTTATTTGTGATAAATACGCATTTTTTTAGCATTCTCGTTCGCACGTTTAGTTTCCTAGAATTACCAACGTAACTGTGCAAAAAATATCAACTTTTGAAAATTGGGGGCGCTCTTCAAAAAATGGGTGCTAATATTGCTTTAATGTCATGTCGTGAATTTCGAGGTAAAGGCGATCGATGATGACTTGGTTATCATTGTCAATTATTAAATCACCAATTTTAAATTTCACCTTGATCGCTCATTCTGAGAGATGACCTCGACGAACAACATGGATCTTCAAGAAATTTCGCTACCAGCGGCAAAAGGGCATGTTTACATTACAGATAAGGAAGGGAAGGGCAGACTTACCCGAGGATTTCGGCATGGAGACGGGGGGGCAGTTAAGTCCGTGGTTTGGGGGAAATAGCGCACAACCACGTAACCCATGATGTGACAGTTCTTGCAGTTCAGAAAAGAGCTAATAGGAGGAGTCTAAAGGCAGGAAAATCACCGGTTTTCTGTCCCCGGGGGAAAGTGTATGAAAAGGTGAGAATAAATACGTAGAAAAAAAGAAAAAGACCCCTACCAACCCCCCAACAGAAGAAATAATAAAATTTCCTATTACCCTCCCGCCCAAAAAGAAACCCCCAGAACTCCTATCCTCCCAAAAGAAATAACACCCCACCCACTCCAAAAAAGAAAGACATACATTTCCATTCCGAAAAGAAATGGAAAAATTATGGTGAGGAAACTCACGACTCAACAACGTCATCAAAACAAATAAAAAGGCTGTAAAATCATGAAGACTGACACATTGATTAACAATATGACTGAGATGAGGATGAGATGGCGTTACACCGTGGTTCCCGAAGCCGGTTGGTCCCGGTAATTAGTAATCAATGACTAATCACCAGATTAACTACATGAGTGGTTTTGCGCGCTGTCAATCAACTTCCGTTATCTTTGCCAATGTTGATTGAAACAAGTTTCATTAAAACAAGATATTCTTAAAATGTTTAATTCAGTCTGTTATTAAAAGTCTACTTATGAAAGTCACACTTGATAGAAGGAAAATATATTTAAAAATATTTTTGAAAAATAAGATTGTGGTTGTTTTTTTTTAAAACAAGATATTCTTATAAAATTATGATTTAATTAAAAAAGAGGAAAGTCGCACTTTATTCACACAAGTTTTTTCTTTAAAAACAAAGATCATTCCTTAATGTTGTTTTATTTTACTTGTTAGCTTCGTCTTTTTGTCGTCTTAATGATTTAATTAAAAAAAGAGAGTTACCACTTGACTTAAACAAGTTTTTCTTTAAACAAGATATTCTTTTAAAATGTTTTTAGCATTTTAATTTACTTCAGTCTTTTGTTTTAATTAGTTCCATCGGGATCCAATCGGCGGGGAGGGAGCGCGTTAATTACCTGGACCAAGCGGGCTACTAGACCTTTTGGTAACAATGGGAACAATAGGAACAATAGAGGTGTTAAATGCTGGGACCAACCGGGTTCGGGACCCGCGGGTAAAACCGATGAGAATCGCGGTATCCTCTATCTTGCGACTTAATCTAAATCCTTATTAATGGTACTTATCGATGAGGTAATTAGTTCGGTCTGGGAACAGTTCGGTCTTGCAAGGGGAATGCCAATATTCAACATAATCACTCAGGTTAAAATTAGATCAAATATTGATATAAATATTAGGCCTTTGTTGCCATTACAAAACATATTGTGTCCATGGTGCAAAGTTACTTTAACAGTACGACTTACTGGAAACGATGCATTCATTTCTCAATGGTATGTTAAAGATAGAAGGACTTATGCTGGTTGGCTGAGGATGTCAAATCAGCTTCGCTCTAATATCTTAATGGCCGTTTTCCTAGCCAAATAAAAACTTAGTTGTGTTATATGTGTGGCTGATAGGAGAATGCATTATTTCTCAATGCTGTCAAAAGGAATGATATTTTGCTGTGTCAAGTAAGCTACATTCATATAGAACGTTTAATGAAATAATGTGGCGTTCAATTGAACATTATCCAACTATCTTACATGTGGAAATGATGTTATTAGGTCAACATTATTTACTACAATCCGGGGAAACAAAGAATTTTAAATTTTTTTTTTAGTTAGAACAAAATGCACGTCTCTGAAAAAATGTTACCCCTCTTACCCCTATTCAAGGTTGAGCCACCTCATGTACTCAACATCCTTGTCATTTCTCCAAACATTGATTGATAGGGGGTGGGCGGGGTAGGTTGAGAGAGACATGTTCTCGCCTTTATTTAAAACATGGCATCAGTCCAAAACAACTACATGGTAAAAATAGGGGGGGGGCACCATATTTTTAACACTGAGTGATTAGTGTTCTAACAACTTTTTTTCCCGGATTGAGATAGACTATTATACTTGTTTGAGAAAAAATACCATAAACTTTTTTACCTGTAGGCATTATTTAATTTCTCTTACCTCTCACGGTGAATGGACAGGACTAAAACTTTTAATGGTCTCAATTATTTTAAATCTACTATAGAAGTTTTGAGAATCATATAACGCATCATTGAAGCACGGACGGACAGTTTGTTAGCCTCAAACCAGTTTGATGGCTTTAGTTTCTTTGTTTATGAGTCCAAACTTAGATAAAAAATGGTGCAAATTGTTGATTAGAAGTTTAATAGGATTAAATAAGGAATAATTTTGACTGTTAAATGCTTAGTTAACGATGTAGGGGGCAACAGAAGGTCAAAGTCCATTGCTTCAATTGGGCTTGAACTTGTTTCCACTACTTCTTAAGCAAGCATTTGAGACACTCAAAACAACGATTCATTTTGAATCATATGAGCTCCACCAATAAATTTGCACCATTTGGTTTCCAAATCGGAGCAACTGAAAAATTTGACCCCTGTACAACTAAAATTGACCACTT